>CAOLHI010005362.1:0-72173 GCA_948474755.1 Ctenosaura bakeri
GCTCAGCTGACCATTCCCTAGGTCGGTACCACCCGATTCAAGGAGGTTCCGGATTCCTTCTCAAATTAGGGGTACCAGGGCTGCCCGCATTTTCCACCACTCTGTTACCCTATTCTCTGGGGGTCCCAGGAGGGGTGCTCAAATAACTAAAACACAAACACAATTCTGGGGAGAATTAGCTGGAGCACTCACTAAAGCTAGCGAGAGGCAGGGTAACGTAGCAGGATCTTGCAACCCAGCATCTACGGGGTCAGGTCAGTCAAACAGTCAGACAGTTTTAAAAATAGCAAAAATGATGTTTTATTGAAAGACAAACAAACAGGAAGGACACCACAGTCACACAGCTAATGGAAGGATTGGAAATAGGGATTTTCGGGGGAAATGGGTGATACGACACCGTTCTTGTAGTCTTGAAGAAGTTTGAAGATTGAGCTTGTTGGGGTGCAGGGAAGAAAGCTCAGCGCGGTTCACTGAGGGGAGCTCGGTAGCCAAAGCAGCAGCAAGGCGGGATGGAAGTCCGGAGCGATCCGAGGTGGTCTCAGAATCGAGGGGTTTATATAGGGTGAATTGTGACTGCAGGCCATGCCTTACTCGGTGAGAACAATGCGAGTTTGGAGTGGGACAAAGCTTTGGAAAAGGTCAAGTTTAACATGATCGGCTTAGCGCTGAATCAACAATAGTGTAGCCAGTATGCAAATGCAAGGTGCTTAGTTTGGCTTTGTACGACCATTGGCTCAGAGCCAGGCGCCTTTGTTAGTGTCGCGCTTAAGCAAAAGGGTGTTTGCAGGAGAGGTCCCTGAAGCAACAGATTGGCTCTGTTCTGCCTGCCTAGGTGGAGAATGGAATGTCCAACAATTACCGGCCACTCCTGTTTACGTGCTTGTCCAGAGGCCTCGCAAACATGTGGAGTGGGGTGGCAGAGGAAGGCCGAATGGTTTTGATATCAAAACGATATCTAGTGCTATCACCAGGTAGGCCTGGGCCGAAGTAACAACAGGTCACCTGAGGCATATAATGCCTTCAGCAATATATTGTTACAATGTGTGATCATGCCCCAGAGACTATGTACATTCTTCTAATTTTGGATGATAAGATGCTGTCTTACTTTTGAGTCAAACTACTGGCATATCTACACTGATCAGCAGTAGCTCTCTGGGATTTCATACAGGAGCCTTTCCAGTCCTATGTTGAGATACTAGAGACTGAACCTGGGACCTTTTTGAGGTCTACTTCTAAGCTGTGGCCCCTCACAAACATACAGTCCTCTCTCTCATTCTACAATTGGAGTAAAACAAGCAACCTTATTCTGACAAGTCATCTAATCAGACATAAATTTAATCTCTCTTTGGAAATCCTGTTAACTATGGCCCGTTAAAGTTTGTTTGTTTGTTTATCTATTTATTTACATCCTGCCTTTCTCTCAATAAGTGGACTCAAGGTGGCTAACAATATATTTAAAAACAATACAGATTAAAATGATACAAAGTCATTAATAAAAGTACAGTCGGCCCTCCACATTTGTGGGTTTGACTTTGATTATTTGCGAGTTGCTTCAACCCCTGCTCCCCACCAGAAGAACTTTCCCTCTCAACAGCTCCGATCAGCCCTCAGCCCTTTAAAAATCCACCTGTGGTCTTCTTTCTTCTCCACCAGGTACTGCGTGGTCAGCTAAGGATTGCTCACAGGCTGATTTCTCAGCACCCTAAGCCCTCTCCAGAGGTGCCCTATATACCCAAGGAAGGAGATAGCCAAGAGAGAGGAGGTATAGGGCCACCATATTGGCCCCCCTATTCCCTCTCCTTTCCCTGACCTGGTTGGGACCCTAGGTACCTGCTCTCCCCACCATGATTCGGCCCCCTTCCCACCAACATATCCACACATTTTGATATTTGCAATTTTTCCACTTTTGCAAGGGTCCTGTGTCTTAGCGAATGTGGAGGGACAACTGTATAAATATAAGAGTTATTTTAAAAGGGATTATACACTTTAAACATTAAAAACATTAAAACTCATTAAAAGTTCATACAAAAAACCTTAAAAACAGCACTGGACAGCATTAAAACCCTACGCTAGTCAGTTTTTTTAAAGCCTGGTGACATAAAAATGTTTTAACCTGTCGATCGGAGGACAGTAAGGATGAGGCCATCCTGTCCTACCTAGGAAGGAAGCTCCAAATCTCTCTCTTCTTCCCACCAAACAAGCCTGAAAAGATACCAGAACAAAGAGAAGGGCTTCTCTATGTAATAGTAAAGCTCTACGGGGGTCATAAAGGGAGATATCATCTGTCAAATAACCTGGACTCAAGTTGCATTGGGCTTTATAGATCAAAACCCAGCTTTGAATTTTACCCAGAAATGGACTGGCAGCCAGCATTGCTGTTGCAACAAGGGAGTTGTGTGCTCCCTGTAGATATCCCCAGTTAACAATCTGGCTGCAGCTCTTTGGAGCAACTGCACTCTCCAAGCACTTTTCAAAGATAGCCCCACATAAAGTGCATTATAATAATCCAAACTGGATGTAATTAAGGCATGTAACACTGTGGCCAGCTCAAACTTCTCCAAGAATGAATGCAGTTGGCGCACATGCTTTAGATGTGCAAATGCACTCCTGATCACTGCTGAAACCAGGGCCTCTATGCTTAGGGCTGACTTCAGGAGTAACCCCCAACTGTGAATCTCCATTTTCAGGGGATGCATAATACTGTCTAACACAGGTTTAATTTCTATTCCCAGATTTGTCTTTCAATTGACTATATTAAGCTTCAGTTTGTTCACCATCATCCAGTCCATCACAGCTACTAGGAACTGGTCTAGCACAGGAACAGCTTTCTTAGAATTAGGTGGAAAGGAACATAATAGGTCTGGGTATCATCAGCATACTAGCGGCAACTGATCCCAAAATTCCAGGCAGCCTCTCCCAGCAGATTCATGTACTTCGTCCCACGCTGCCTAGCTTGCTATGGCGGGGGGAGGGGACGGCCTTTGCCGCCCTCCCACGCCACAAGATCACGCTGCATTGGCCGGCGGGAGGAGGAGGGGCGGGGCTCAGTATTTGGAGCCTGCCCCTCCTCCCCGTCGGCCATTCTCGTCGATCCAGGCGAAGGAGGAGGTCGTATCAGCCCTGGACGGAGGCGCCACATGGCTGATTTGAGGCCTGTTCAGGTCTTCCTCCTTTGCTGGGACCCGAGGGGCTCCTGCAGCGTCCGGGCCTTTTCGGGTGGATGGAGGCGGCCGCCGCCTCGGCGGCCGCCCAGGTAAGGCCTCGGCCGCTTCACTGCGGCCGCATCGGTGCCGGCGGCGGGGTACTGGGCATTATTCGCAGCATTTATTATCTCAACAGTACGAATCTGTAAAGTGGAGCTGTGTTGTCACCAGTGTTGATTCTTGTAATGCAGCAGAGGGCATATTTATGTTTGACAACCAGCCAGAACAGTTAAAATTTGTAGATATTCTGAAATGCAGGAATGTAAATTTTCATGAGTTGTATCCTCATAGGCAAGAATGAGTAATATTGCTATAGGTCTTCAAATTATACGGCATTTACATAGTATTTTATCTTAGTACCTTCACTAAGGCCATTTTAGCACTACGGCTGGGGCGGGGCCTTCCTGCCAGGCCAGTGAATGTTTTGTACCTGGGGAGGAAGGGGTGCATTTCAGGCAACAAATTGTTTTAGAAGAAACCCTAGTTACTTTTCTGTAAAGTGTCCCAATATTTTTATGGGAAGATTACTGTATGACAAGTGTTATCACGCACTCTTGATGATATACACAGAGAAACTTCAGAGTCCAAAAGCTTGGAAGAATGAGACACATAGGCAAGGAGCCCATTCACACTACACAGTTAAAGTGCTATGATTCTACTTTAACCGTCATGGCTGCCAGCTATGGAATGCTGCAGTTTATGAAGCAGTGGTTACAATTTGCAGTCAGAGAGGGCTGCAAACCCCAGGATTCTACTGGTTGTTGCCATGGCAAACACAAGTAAGATACAGAATATCTTTGCAAACTGAAGAACTGGGTTGGAAGCTAACTGCACTCTAATAGTGGATAGGTACTATTTTAGTGTTAGGAAGTGCTGCAGCATCAGCCTTCAGTTACAGATCCCAGGTGTTGGTCTGTAGATATCCGTGCAAGGATGATACAGTTATCTGGAATTGCTTAGGACAAAATCGAAGACATTTCTGCCCAAACCTGTGATTAACAATCTGGCACGGGCACATTTCAATGCCGCACTTTTTCCATGAGGGCAGAACTCATTATCTCCCATACCAGCAGCCTTCTGTCTGATGGAACGGCCTCAACTCTTACAGAAGCGTAGCCCTGAATAGTCTGTCTAGTTCTGGGTTGAGTTTGCCTCTATTCCAGTTCACTGATCTTCCAGACCAACCGCCTGTTATGCTTTGGCTGGTTCAGCCCTCTCGTCAGTATTTGTTATTTACTGGGATAATGCATTAACTTCCTTCACTGATAGGGCCTTCTACATTCAGACTAACAGTACAATATTATTGCTGACACTGCTTTCTGTTTTTGCTTTGATCCCTTTGCACAGGCAATGATGGTGTACAGAGCAACCAGACCCAAAATCCTGACTCTGAAGGATTCTTCCTCAGAACCAGGCACTGTGGGGAGGATGCCCTGGAAGTTTGCCTTTGTCTAATAGACAACAATTGGCTCTGTGTTTTTCTCTGCATTCTCTTCAGGAGATCCTGTGCAGTTTCTGAATTTTGGAGAGGTCTTCTGGGGCCTTTAACAGCTGCTGTATCTAACAGGCCAAGATCTATCACTGGTCTTTCCTTTAGTAATTATACTTGATACAGCAATAAAGTAATACTATGGCTGGATACACAGTGGACTAAATAGGCATCTAAAGCAAGTGGTTCTTCTAGTGGATTAAAAGACGTTTATGCCAGATGCCAGTATATCGGCATCCAACAGGTAATGTAGGTTTTCATCAGGGTAGTTTTGTTTTCTTCCTGTTAGTATTGAGCATCAGTGAAATGAAAAGAATGGGAAAAGAAGGTCAGGAATCAGCCACCTTCTTTACCTTCTTTTACTAAATCCAAGATAAATCATATTTAAGACTAAAGAAAAACATGAACCAAGGGGGAAATCTATGAGGCACACTTCTGTGTACCAACAGCAACTCAAATGTGCCATGGTACACAGAAGAGGTATGTTCAGTTAGGTAGATTGCATTTGATACAGCAGTGCGGGTGGTGCGCAGACATGGGGTTTGGGCTGAGCTGGCCAAAGCAGATATCAAGTCAGCCTTCCGCCTACTACATGTGCACCCATCCAGTTTTGAACTTTTGGGGTTTACCTTTGAGGGTAAATTTTACGTTGAACACTCCCTCCTGATGGGACGTTCAGGTCGTGTTTTGCCTTTGAGACGTTCAGTACCTTTTTGGATGGGTCATTAAAAGGAAATTAGGCCATCAGGGCTTTGTGCAACATTGAGATGATTTTCTATTGTCGGACGCTGGGGCTCCGGGCAATGCGCATTTCTTTGTCAGAATTCGCATCCTTGATGGGAGAACTGGGTGCCCTTGGCACACGAGTAAACAGAAGACCCCACACAGGGACTTACATTTTTGGGGAATCGAATTGGACAGTAAACCAAGCCCATAAATTGCCACCAGCTAAAGTTCAGGATGTCGGGTCAGGAGTGGCAATTTTCTGGGGTAGGCGCAAAGCGACTCTCAGGGAATTTCAGGAGATATTAGGGCATCTGAATTTTGACTGCAGGGGATGGCGCGTGGCAGGGCGTTTATCAGGCGGCTTTGCAATGCCTCTAAGGGTGTGACCAAGCCACACCACCGAATTAGGATCACTAGAGAGTTGAAGTTAGACTTAGAAGCATGGCAGGAGTTCTTGGCTGTTTTTAACGGTGTCGCCTTTTGGTGTGATGAAATTAAAGTCAAGGATACATTGCAAATATATTCTGACGCAACAGGTTCCATTGGCTACAGTGTCTTTTTCGGAGGCAGGTGCTGCGCTTAGAGATAGCCCGGGAGTTGGGGCGGAAGCGGGCATCACAGCTGACCTGAAAATTTTTGGAGTTTTCCCAATATGGGTAGCAGTGCGCATCTGGGCACGTAAGTAAGCAAATGACGCCGCCCAGTTTGGTGTGATACCAGGCTACAGTCAGAGTGATCAACTATCCTTCTTCAAAGTAATAGCGTGTTATGAGACTGGAGCGGGCTTCAATGTCTACGATTTAGCATTGTTTTCAAAGCAGTACATGTTGCGGGCATTGATAATTCTTTGGCTGACTCTCTTTCCCATATGCAGATGGAACGCTTTAGGGAACTGGCTCCAGCCCTACCAGAACCGATGCCCGCTGGCCTGTGGAATCTTGGCGGGGTGAGGTAATGAGGATGATAGGTATGTCAATCACACCCAGCACTAAGAAGGGTTACAGCAAGGCAGTTAGGGAATTCAGCAACTTTCGTAAGTCCAAAAGGTTTCAGGACACTTGGCACTCCCAGTAGAGCACATTTTGCAGCTTTGTGTGGTCCTTAAGCAAGTAAACGGTACGAGGTAACAGGCAACCACTTTCTCCTGGTACCCTGAGGGGTTTGGGTGATGCATGGAAAGTAGTGTGTTCCTCAACATATGAGGCTCATTTGTTTCACTCAGCGGCTCTCATTGCATTTTTCGGGGTGCTAAGAATAAGTGAATTGGTCGTTCAGAGCAAAGAGGATAGATCGGACAGGGCCCTGGAATTCCGGGACCTGTCTTGAGGGAGCGGAATTTCTGTCTGGTCATAAGGGGATCAAAGACAGATCAGGCCAAACGGAGCGATGTTGTGACCTTACAGGAATACATTGATGCAACCTTGGGCCCGGTAAGGGCGCTTAGAGCTTATACTGTTAATAAGGAACATGCGGGACCTCTTTTTTATCATGCAGACACAACTCCACTCACTAGGTATCAATTCTGGACCATTACAAAGAAGGCCCTGCTACCATTGGGCCTGTAGGGAGTCAATTTTGGCACACACTCATTTCGCATAAGGGCTGCTTCCACTGCAGCACAGATGGGCAGGAAAGCTGACGACATCAGGAGGATGCGTAGGTGGAAATCCTCGGCGTTCAGGCGCTATGTCAGGCCAATTGATCTGCCTTAACGTTTTGGTTCCTTTCCAGATTGACCTGCTGCGGAGGAGAGGAAGCGAATATGGATTTGCGGTCACAGTTTCAGTTCCTGGGCCGAGCGGCAAGCTCGTATTGGTTATATGGGCCCGAACCTGGGACTGGGTGATCGGGCGGCATACATTGGCTTGGAAAGAGAGGTCTACAGTGGCATGGCTTGCTACCTCTGTTGTTCAGGGAGCGCGGTGAGCCTCCCCCTGATGTGATGGTCATTCACCTGGGTGGTAATGACCTTGGACTGCTAAAGGAAAGGCCTTGGTGTTACAGGCCATTCATGATATGCAGCTTATGTTGTTCAGGGAGCGCGGTGAGCCTCCCCCTGATGTTCTGGTCATTCCCCTGGGTGGTAATGACCTTGGACTGCTAAAAGGAAAGGCCTTGGTGATACAGGCCATTCATGATATGCGGTTTATGCAAGGCACATGGCCTCACACTTCTATTGTTTGGTCTGCATTGATACAAAGGACATGAGGAGAGTGTGCTGATCCCCGGCACATAGAACGAGCCTGCCAATTGGCAAATAGGGAGATTCGTTGTGCCTTGAGACAGGGCTTGGGTTACTACATTCCTCACCGACATTGTTTTTAATAAACTGGAGATCTATTGGCATGATGGCGTACACTTGTCACCAGAGGGCAATCAAATTTTTTACAGGATTTGCAAAAGGGGCTGGAATTGATTCTGAGGGGATGGGGGGATAAGGACTAAGTGGACGCTTGCCCTTATCCATGGCCGGCAGGGGGGGCTTTAGGTTCGGTGTGTACCTATGGCACCCCCCCTTGTGGGGTGTAGAATAAATCCTATCCTTGGGGAGGGCCCTGGGATCACCCCACTTGCTGTGCAGCGGGGGTGGGCCTTGGAGCTCTCCTTCCAGACAAGGGCTGGCCAAAAGCCTTCATGGAACTTTAGCGGTTGGCTTTGGGGCCCGGTATTTCGCCCAACGGCTAGGGGAGATGGTCGGGAGCTGCCTCTTGACCCTAGTCCGTGGATGCTGTATACCCCCCCTGTTTTTCTCCTCAGATCATAAAACGCAAATTCATGTTCAAGTTGAAGTTCAAGTTTAAGTTCACCCCTTGTTAAATAGGCATATTAATAAATTGCCCTAGTTCAACCCAAGCTCTGTCTGTGGTCTCGTTATTTCGTGGGTTGGGCGGCAATTCGTCCCAAGCTGCGTAGCTTGCTATGGCGGGGGGGACGGCCTTTGCCGCCCTCCCACGCCATGAGATCACGCTGCATTGGCCGGCGGGAGGAGGAGGGGCGGGGCTCAGTATTTGGAGCCCGCCCCTCCTCCCCGTCGGCTATTCTCGTCGATCCAGGCGACCCACCCTCCCCCCGATGGTTTCAGTGTAAGATAGCTGGTCGCTTCGGGGCCGGGTAGGAATTTTTCCCTCTCTATACTGGGGGTTTTTCGCCTACCCTACACTGCGCCTAGGGTGGGGTAACTGGCTTTTCAGGGTGGTGTCTTAATTTGGTATTAATTAGGTTGTCACTGTTTACATATAATTATGCTGTCCAGCAGGGGGGGCTTTAGGTTCGGTGTGTACCTATGGCACCCCCCCTTGTGAGGTGTAGGATAAATCCTATCCTTGGGGAGGGCCCTGGGATCACCCCACTTGCTGCGCAGTGGGGGGTGGGCCTTGGAGCTCTCCTTCCAGACAAGGGCTGGCCAAAAGCCTTCATGGAACTTTAGCGGTTGGCTTTGGGGCCCGGTATTTCGCCCAACGGCTAGGGGAGATGGTCGGGAGCTGCCTCTTGACCCTAGTCCGTGGATGCTGTATACCCCCCTGTTTTTCTCCTCAGATCATAAAACGCAAGTTCATGTTCAAGTTGAAGTTCAAGTTTAAGTTCACCCCTTGTTAAATAGGCATATTAATAAATTGCCCTAGTTCAACCCAAGCTCTGTCTGTGGTCTCGTTATTTCGTGGGTTGGGCGGCAAATGTTAAACAGCACAGGGAACAAGACAGAATCCTGACGTACTCCACAGGCCAACAGCCAAGGAGTCAAGCAAGAATAGCACCACCTTCTGAGAGTGTCCTTCCAGAATGGAGCCACTATAGAACAGTACCTCCAAGCACCAACATGGAGAGGTGACTCAGAAGGGTACTATATTCATTGCCATCAAAAGCTGCTGAAGGATCCTTTTCTTAGGTCAAGTCTGTTCACATTGCTGCTGAATTCCAACCAAAAGCAGTTTTATACATCCATATGGTTTTTGTCATGCTGTATATTTAATAAAGGCTATTGTTTCTTATAGAAAGACTGTCTAGTATAGTGTTCTAAAGATAAATGGGGATCATTTCTGGGCAATATAATCTTTAATCCATTGGCTATGTAATGATTCATACAGATAAATCTGTAGTTACAGTGTGGTGCAGATCTGTCTGTACACTGGTCATGCCCAGTACTGTCCAATCTCACTCTCAGAGGCTCTCAGGCAGAGAAGTCTTTCCCATCACCTACTAACTGATTAACTGTTAACTGAAGGTGGCAAGAACTGAACCTGGGACTATCTGCATGAGAAACATGAGCTCTGCCATTGAGCTATCAGTAAGACAAATGGATGTACTACATTAGGTACTATAGAAATTTGATTTGCTCTTTTTGTGTGCTTCATCGATATTAGTTAACAGGCACTAGCAACACTAGCTGCACCAAACACTTCTCAGATATACAGAAGTGGTGCTGTTAATTTTTTCTGTAATCTGAAGGCTCAAATAGCCTATCATAGAAACTAGCATTTATTGCAGCCATATTCACTGGAAAATTACCAAGTGCCAAAATGAATACAGTTTTTTTTATTACATGTAATAAGATGTATTATCTGAGAAAAAATGTTTTATTTCAAAATGTTGGGTTACTGCCACTGTTTCACACACATTTTTTTCATATACATTTCACTTGCATTTGTCTGCCTTGCCTTCTCTTTCACCTAGGCCATTTCTGCACTAGACTGTTATAGTGCTATTATTCCACTTTCAACATCCTATGGAACCCTGGGGCCCCTCCTTAAACTGCAAACCCCAGGATTCCATAGGATGTTGAAAATGGAATGATAGTGCTATAACAGTCTAGTGCAGAAATGGCCTTAGACCCATTCAAACTAGGACCCTCATTTTCATAAATATGTCCCTACTAACTTTGCACCTCTTCCTTGACCAAAATCAGCACTAAATTCCAACATCTTCTTCTGCCTACACCTGATCAGTACTGTCCTAATCTTAAAGTAACATCCTTATTATCGCAGGACACTATTTTATTGCCATTTTCTGATTAGCACTTTCATAAGAAAACATTCCATTTTTTGTATTAGAATTTGTATTATAATTTGGTAAAGTAGAACAACAAATTCTGCACTGAGATATTATGTACCAGTGATTCCCAATCTCCTTGGTCTAGGGTCCTTTCCACACAATGCAGCCAACCCGGCATGGAGATGGGAGAAGGATAGGGCCAGGATGATGTTTATGCAGGACATCATCCTGGACCTGTCCTTCTCACATCCCAGGGCAGCGCAATCACACTGCAAATCACTGACAGGTTTTCCCTGTCAATGACCAGTGATCATGCTGCCATCACATCAAGCACCCACACTTACCTTTGCTGCAGAAGTCCTTGAAGCATAATGGCTGCTCTTTCTACCCCAGTGTAGCCTGGGACAGTCGCCAGCTGTGCTATGGCAGGAAGAGGCGTGGCCATCACACTTCCACAGGCAGCTGGTGCAGAGGGGAGTGCTCAATTGCACTCCTCTCCCTGGAAAGTTTCTGCTGCCATTGTCACCAGACGCCACCAGGACAGAGGTAAGCTATGGAAAGGGCCTAGGACAGAATAGACAAAAATCAAGTTGATGTTGCTCTGTCCACTGACTGACAGCAGCTCTCCAGAGTTTCAGAGCAAAGTCTCCTCCCCACCTCCCTGGCACTACCAAGAGATACCAAAGATTAAAACTTTCATCTGTTTTGCTTTGTGTTGTGGGATCACAAAATGATTGTCCTTTTCCATTTTTGAAGTAGTTCAAGAGGGCCAAAATTTCACCATAGAAACCTAGCATTTAAGAGAAGAAATGAGCTCACAGGAAAGTCAAAACATCACCCTAAGAACTTAATAAGGAAGGAAATGAGCCCACAGGAAGGTTAAGGCTTAAGGATGTAGCAGTGAAGATGAAACAGAAATTTAATCAGAAGACCACTCTACTTTTGTTTGGCTACGTTGTTCGGAGAAGGAATGAAAATACTGTATATACAAAAGCTGCAAATCTAACTAGTTATTAAGAAACAGTAAGTTAAAAAGCAGATATAGAACTGGGGTAAACTGAGAAGGCCAAGACTGAAGCACTATGGCAGAAGGAACCCAGGATGGAGTAGATATCTTCTCTGAAATGGTTTCATTTGTTGCCTCACTTTAAGTGAAAGTGCCATTTCTTTTGGAAAAACTTTGAGGACTTGTTATTCTTCTCACACCATACTACTGAGAATTGGCTGGACCAGTAATTAAACTTCAGAGATTAAAAGAGTTGTTCAGTGGAAGAAACCAGGTAAAAAAGATGGTGAGGACCTAGAAAGAGGAGGGCCTGTTGTAGCCGGTTTATTCACTTACTTTCCCCCAGACAGTACAATAAATTTACATATTCTGCTGTCAAAACATCTCATAAATAAAATAAAGTACATGCATAGATCCCATTGAGTAGAATAGGCATATCATGTACAAACTCAGGGGACTGAGTGGCCATTTATTATAATGTATTGGTGAATTTCTAGCACTCTCTCTACCAGTCAGATTCATACTTCCATACAAAATAAGAACACTATTTAAAAATAAGAGGTATTTTTTTTAAAGAAATGAATTTCCCTTCCTGATAGGAAAGAGATCACTAGCAGAAATGAGCACTGGCCCTGCAGTTGTTGAGCTGAAGTTAGCTGATTATTTCTTGGCCATTTGACACTGTATTCAAATCGTCCATCACCAGCAATGCACATTTACACAAGTATTGTAAAGCTGTCTGGCTCCTTTGAAAACTGCTCATTTTCAGATCCTGCTGAATTCTCATTTTCTCCCTGCAATTCCCTGAGGGAAGGAGACCTTGCTGGCCACTGAATAACTCCTCACTCTTCCACAGCTTTACAGCAGCTTAAACTGACTAAATAATAACATCTTTGCAGCCAAGAGAGAACAGCAGCTTTACTCTCTTCTTAGTTTGGAACAGAGAGGGCAGCCTGCAAATCTTCAGATTTTACTGATTTTGGATTTTACATCAAGAATGCTGTGAGAAATATAAATACATTGATTTCAGTGCTATCAGCCATCAGCCTCCTGTCATTAATTACTATATTGATCATTTAAACTGACAGAACTTGACATGAGCAAAGAGTCTAGACAGGTAGATTGGGAAAGGCTAAGGCCAACACCAAAGTTTCCCCAATGACCTGCCATCATTCCATATGAAAGGAACTGGCAGTTGATATTTTTTCTCTCTCTCTCTTTGTCCAAGATTTACTTTCCCCATCATACCAGATGGCAGCTTACCAGGTTGGGAGGGAGGTGGTTTGGTTGACAGCCCTAACATGAATATGTGACACACCAGCACGCAAGCACACACACATACACACATCTGTTTCCCAATATCTCTGCCACTCCGAGTTTCAGCCACCTGAGGCAAATGTCTCACACTGCCTAACAGTAGATCTGGCCCTTAGGAAAGCGCTTTCTCCATCATGAACACAAGAGGAGAAATAGAAGGTACCAAATTAGTACACTGGAAGACACACAGCTCTGCTCCCCAATATCTCTCTCACTCCCAGTTTCAGCCACCTGCAGGAGATGCCTCGTGCAGTCCTAATGGTAAAGCTGACCCTTGGAAAACCACTTTCTCCACATGGACACAAGAGGAGAAATTATTACACAGGAGAACATGAAAGCGGAAAATACACAAACTTAATCTGATGCTCTGACAAAGTAACTTCAACGCTTATGAGCTGGTTGGCTGGATTGGCCAGTCAGAATCACAGTGAATTAAAAATTTAAATGAGTTAGAAAGGAAAACTTGAAAACTTTTTTTAAGTGTGAGCTTTTGATGATGATAATTACTTCCTCAGACACATGATTTGAGTACAAAATAAAACCCTCAGGTATATGTGCACAGTTACATGGCTGTGGGGATGGGAACAGAATGAAATGAGATACAAAAGAAGACAATTGTATTAATAATACTGTCCCAAAAAAACCTCCTGTATTAATAACACAATTGTTGTTGTTGTTTTTTCCTTTCCTATTTCACTAGGATCCTACCACAATAATGTAACTATGCATCTATACCTGAAACTTGGATAGTATACACTATCATTCATCTGAGGAAGCTGATTGTAATCCATAGAAATGATACTATTTAGAATTCAACAATCTCACTATATTTTAAGCAAATAATCAATAGTAGTCGAACCAATATTTTAAATGAGGAACTGTACTCTTAAATGTGAAGTTTATCAACTGTATCTCACTCTACCAATTTGATTTTAAATAATGTAACCTTTTTGGCCTCATCAACAGCAAAAGTCACAATTTCCTTGGGAGGTATCTGTCTGGGGGTGTGGTACCAATTTTGTCCCCAGACCATCTCAGACTTCATTTCCTCTCCTCCCCAAAAGAATGAACAATTTTATTTTTTCCTTGAATCAAAACCTCTCCACATGTGAAGAAGGCCCAGCAGGGAGAATGAGATGTGGTGGCTTTCCTCATCCAGGGAGATTTTGGCAGTAGGGTCCATTCAAATTTGAATGAATTCATCTGCTTTAAGAGTGGGTAGGGCACAAAAAAGCATTTATCACTTGCTCTTCCTGAACACTTTGTTCACTCTAGGACTAAAATGATAAAACAGTATGTTAGCTGGCAAGCTGATAAGTCAAATATTAGGTTGGCCCCCAAAAAGACACTTAACTTTTTTGAAAAAGCTATAATATGTGAGTTTGGACCATCTAGTTCAAGAAATGAGAATCAGCTGCCCAAGGGAAATTAATTCGGGGAGGCCAAGGCAGACTATGAAGATAAACTCAAATGTGTCCCTAACTGCTTGGGCCTGAATGATACCACCTTATCCTTGCTCCCTTCTCATATTTTTACAGCAAAATAGTTATTTAATGTTTTTAGTACAAATAGCTACGGTTGAGATTTTTTTTAAAAAAAGGCAACAACAACATTGCTTTCCCAGAAAAATACATCCTGACAGCTGCCAGACAAAAAGTGTTTATTTAAGCTAGTTATTTTCCATTTTTTTCATTAAGGCATGCATTATTTATAGGAAGGGAGAATCGTTTTTCCATAAAAGTGATGGCCTCAGAATGAACCACCATAGATGGACCACCAAAGGAGACTGCTTCTATTTTAGAAAGAACTGTCATTAACAAATGGAAGAAACCATAGCACAGCCTACCCTAATCGTGTTTCCTCCAAATATTTTGAACAATTCCATCATCTCTGACCACTGGCCATACTTGTTGACACTGAGGGAAGTTATAGCCCCAAACAGCTGGATGGATATGGATTGGGAAGACTACCAATAGTACAGGGGCTTCAGAGAAACACACCTCTGGGTTGTGTAAAGGAGTATCAAACCAATTTAAGTCTGCAATTCAATATGCAAATTCTATTCAAGTCAGTTAGACCTGCTTCTGAATAAACAAACCTTCTATATGTGTGAAATCAGACCTCACTGTCAGGATTGTCTCCTTGCCATGCCTCAGCCAGCAAGGGACGAGGGAGGTCGGGAATACTTGCAGGGAGAGTCCGAATGCATCAAACACAAGGAAAATGCAAGCCGAGCCAGGTCAAGGTCCAGTCCTAAGGTTCAGGAGGTAGAGATCCATCTGGAGGTTTTCAGGGAGCAGGAGACACAAAGGTCATGAGGGCTTGCTAGTAATTTGCTGCAAGCAAAGAGCAGCCACACTGGCAAATAGCCACTGTGAACAGGTGCTGCTTGCTATTGTTTCTTCAACCTAGTTCATGCAGCCTCCCTCTGAGCAGTCCGTTTCAGACTTCTTGATTGAGGGCTGATGGGCACAGGTAGCTGTAACTCCTCTGAATCACTGCTGGTTCCCTCTCTGTCATGAGCTGGCCAGGGGAACTCTGTCTCTGCTTGACCTTCCAGTGTGGGGGATGTTTGCAAGTTGATTTGCTCACTCAGTGACTCAGTTCCTGGCACAATCAGTTGCTCCTCAGAGGCATCATCTATCACACTCACAATCATATGTGTGGTGCAGTGATGTTTCACTAGCCCAACATACAGCCATATCTTGCTAAAAGAAGCAATTGTAAGACTTCTGTTGCAAAAACCTTCATTGGGCTCAATCTCCCAAAGTAACTATTGGCTAGTTTCTAATGTCCCCTTTCTATAAGGTCTGAAAGTAAATGGTGGCACCATGCTTCCAAGCTTTCTTGGATGAAATGGACTATCTGGACCTATTCCATTTCAGGCCTGCTTAGGGGACAGCCATAGCCTTGATCACCTGGGAGGATGACCTACAGCAGGAGTTGGACAGGAGGAAGGAGTCCCTCCTGGATCTTTCAGTGGCATTTGATACCATCACCCATGGTATCCTTCTGGGTCATCTGGCTGACATGGGACTTGGTGGCATTACCTTGCAGTGGTTCTGGTCTGTTGTTCAGCCTTTTGATCATTAGCCTATAGGGTTCCACAGGGGTCAATACTGTGGCTTCATGTAGATGCTTTACAACATCTACATGATGCCACTGGGAGCAGTCATCTGGAGTTTTGGGGTTGGTGCCATCAGCATGCTGATGACAACCAGCTCTATCTCTCCTTTGCAGCTGATGCCAAGAAGGTTGTGGTATTACTGAATCTTTTTTTTTTTTTTTTTTGGATGTAGGAAAGCACTGGATGTGGGGGACGAGACTGAGGCCATTTCCGCATCTTATCCAGCTCTATTGTCATCCCCTCAGGATCCCAAATAATACATTAACACCATTTTGAAAACAAGGAGGAGGAGGAGGAGGCGGAGGCGGAGGAGAAGAAGAACATAGTTCTGTTCGGGTTTGCAATCTTTGCATGCCTATGCTTAGTTGTAGTTTGCATGTCACTCGCTAGAACTTTCGGAACAGCAAGTTTATGGTTACTTCCTGTTTGTTTGTTCACACCAACTCTGTAGGCATTTCTTTGTTCCCCAGGGTTCTCCTTTGCTGTTCTGCCTTGTTTCTCTCCCCTTACCTGCCTTCATGAAGCATGTGCTTTTCAAGAGCTTTCTCAAGCTGAGATACTCTGAGTTTCTGATACTATGTAATACCTCCTTCTTCCTTTCTTCAAGAAGATTGAACCCTGGGTTTGTTATACACAAGCACTCACAAATAAAACTGTTTTATATATCTTACCTAAAAGACTAAGTTTGATTTCTTTTTCAGCTAGACTTTTGTTTGTGGGGAATGTGGGGGCTGGTAAACTGTTTTAACTTTTGCCTAGCACTTTTAGATATTTTTCTGGAGAGATATACCACATTTCTCACGTTTCCCAATAGTTGCACATACAAGGCCACATTTTGTCTTCTCTGTGCTAAACAGTCCAAATTGATTTAAGATGTTTAGGCTGTCATTCAGCAAAATGGAAAAGAACCATACTATTTCAATAAAAAATATAAAAAAAAATGCATTGTGGTTGCAGTCTGACATATTATTTCTTGTAGGATCCACCAACCTCAATGGAACTTAATTATGAGTAAATACACATAATCAGATGGTATTTGCCATATGGGGGGGTACATGCCACTGGCCCTATTTGCAGGTCTGAGTATGTACAGAAGTGGGCAAGTGTTAATAATATCAGCACCAATGAAGGATCACAAGGAATCTTATCAAGTAATCATTAAGCCTTTGTGCAATGCGTCTTTAATCATTAAACCTTTGTGCACACGAACAGCTAGCAGTGACCTGGCTGCTTCCATTTCTTAGGGGATTAAGCAGGAAGAACTTTAATCCTTCCTTGCTAGAGAACTGAACCTCTGTGTCATACAAGAGGCACTGGCACCAACCCCTCACATTGTGCACTCCTACAAGTAACTTCTAGCATCTTCTGGAAGTTCTTAGCTTTTGAAATCTGGCTATGATGGCCTAGGGAAATGGATTTGCCCTGCATCTATTAATCACCAAGAGACCTTTTATACTATACAACTATAGTGCTATATGACTCAGCTTCACCTGCTATGGCTCCATCCTATGTAATCTTGGGTTTTGTATTTGGTGAGACGCAGGAGCTTGAATTATTCACCAATCCAACATGATCTGTCTTCGAATGGCAAGAGTGAGATGCTGGCACTTGGCCTTAGGGCTCCAAGCAAGCCTTGAAGTCCAGTGAACATAAAAATGCCCACCACTATTGCTTTTGTGGTGCTGCAGACACTGTCAATAATATAGCCACGTGATAGTAACTTCCAGTGTGATTCTTACGCCTCCTGAAGCCTGTCCATCTGCAATCTGTGGATAGACTAGCTACCAGTGCTCTTTAGCGAAGATGAATGGGCCACGTGCTGTTGCAAGGAAATGAACTGTATTTTATAGGGGAGTACGCAGTACAGGAGTGTATTCCTCAGTAGTCATATACAGAACTCCTACTCTCCCAACATATCACAAAAGAAAAGTGGAGCATGTGTGCCAAGCAACATCAAACTGTGGTCAAAAAAGTATGAACAAGCAACAAAAGGGCAACAGTTATTAATGAGAGAAAACGCACAAAATTACTATCTTAAGAAGGGAAAGTGTAGAATTTTTGCACTGTGAAAAAGCAAGAGAAATAGGTTTTGGTAAGAGAAGCAACTGAATAATGTAAAATTTGTCAGTTCTATAGCACGATGACTTATTTAATGAATGAATGAATAGATGAATGACTAGATAGGTTAATTTCAGAAAAGTTAATTTCAAAAATTCCCACTGAAGTCTGCCACTGTCCTTAAAAATAAATTTAAGTTGTTTCTTTCCATTGAGAAGTGTCCAAACTAATTGGTTTGAACTTATTAGCTGCTATCACTTAATAAAAGAAGTTGAGCTATTATCCAAAAAAATTATTGTGGTTTTAGTCAAAACCATAGTATAGTGACAGCATGTTGGTTCAGCAGTTGACTCTACAAGCAAGTGTTCGGTTTTTAAAACCGACTTGCCTTATCAAAACTAATAACTTTTGTTTCAGCTGTGCATTCCTTTTACAAGATATTTATTTGCTGGACCCTACTTTATTGAGGAAAGTGGGCAGGCTAAATCTAATGAAATGGAAGTTTCCAAAGGTTAATAGGACTTGTTTCTTGACTGCATTTTCAGAACATCCAAGACCATGTTGAAAGAGAAATGGTACATAAAGGCCTCATGTTTATTAGTATTTTCAAGCTGAAATGTATTTATTCATATATGTCACATTAATTTAAATTATTTTTACTTCAAATCAACAGCCTTCAGATCTAAATGAGAGAGTACACTATAAGGCCAGATGGACTGGTGGACAGATACAAAAAGTTCAAAGCTTTTAAAGATATTAGGTCAAAAATGAGGCCAATTGCTATGCTTATTTACATCCACTCTCTACATTATCTACATTATCTTCTGTTTTCTTTCTTTTGAGTTGGCAAGTTAAATTATAGTTGAAATGCTTTTACATGACATAATGAAGGTTGCTAGTCTTTCCTCTTCCCTTACAAAGTGAGGCATGGGAGGTCTCCTTTTCAGCAGGCTCCTTCTAACATTGAAGTCCAAGGGCAGCCCTCCCATTAGGCAGACTGAGGCAGCCACCTCCAGCAGCAAAATGTTCCTGTCATGTAGGGAGGTACTACATTAAATCATTTGTTCTCATGCAGAGAACAAATTATTTAATTAATTTTCTCTTCACTGCTATATGTGTCTGAAAACTACACCTCCTTGATGGGTTGCCCCCGTTCCTTCCCACCTTGCATGGGACATGAGATAGGCAAGTCTGGACTGAGAGTGGGTGGAAGTAGCCCTCAAGCCTACTTCATGACTGTGGAAAAAACAAGAAAAATAGGCCTGAGGAGGAGTCTCCTTTGCAGGGTTTTCACACACAAAGTCACTGTCTCATTTTTTTCCCCTCAAGTCTTTGAACATCCTTTCCATCCCTAGTGTCATGAAGGGGCAGTCAATTGTTAGCTATCCAAGTTGTTGTATTTTTACTGGTGGTAGTATTTTTTGCCTAAGATGGCAAAATAATTTGACTGGCTCTGGGTCCTAGGCATCTCAGCTTGGCCAGAGAGGAATCACTATTTGCTGCTGTCCTTCAAGCATCAAAATATCTTGAGACAGTCCTTCTGGTTAAATTTTGGGCTGTATAATTTTCACATGACTGCTGCCTAGTCCAATATCTTATTTCAATCCAGAGGATCTCAAATTTTTCAACAAGTGTTAATCTGGATAATAATCCTGTTGTACCTGTGAAATATATATGCGTATGTATTATATATGCCTTAAATATCTAATATTCCTGCAGTGGCTATTCTCATTGAGGGATTCAGGGAGTTGTAGCTGAAAGCCATTTTCCCCCAAATTCTGTACTGCAATATATGCCTGTATATGTTTTCAGGCTCTTACTAAGAATGTGGGTATGGGATTGTACCAGACCAAGGTCCCCAACCTATGATTGACCATATTTTCCCTCTAGCATCTATGGACTGGTGCAACAGTTTTACTGGTAACCACAGAGATTGGGCAGCAAGAAAAGGGACAGCAAAGTCTCCACAGCAGCACTGTGGCTGGGGTAAAAGCAATGGTGGCAGTGGTTTAAATTAGGCAGTAATAAGGCATTTTGAGCAGCCTTTTCAGCACCATTTTAACTTACCATAACCCCCCCCGGCAAGATTAAATATTGCTCTAGGGAAAATAGTGTAGCCTCCAATATTTCACATATGAAAACTGGAATATATCTGGCCAAGCAACATGACAGTATAGTCAAGATGACAAAACTTGTTGAGAAAGAACAGACAAGCGAGAAGAGGCTGCTGCAGTTTGCTTTTGCTTCAGTCCACAGGGAAGTACAACATTCTTCTTCCTCCTGTTCTCTCCCCCTACTGCAGCAGCGGAGCTTGGAGTGCATGGAGGGGAGGCGGAAAAGGGGTGGGGCTACAGCACGGGGCTACAGCGCGGGGACATGGCCATGATGAGTGGGAGCATGGTCACGGTGTGGGGGGGCATGACTGCGGTGTGTGGGGGCATGGCTGCAGCACACAGGGGCATAGCTATGAGCAGGGATGCCCCAAAAACATTGCCACCAGGGGCAAACTGCCCCGTCACCCCCTATCCCTCCGTGACTGCTCTACACAGTTAAAAATATTCTCTGATCTACTGGAGAATTGGTTTACAGGCTTGCAGAAGGTAGGAGGGACTGGCAAAGCCTGGATTCATGGTTTCACATATTTATGCTCCCAAAGTGCTAAGTGTCATTCAGCTTTGGAACTTCATAGCCACCCTCTCAATAGGCATAAAAGAGTCTGCAGCTTCTGAAGTGGGGACTGGATCCTTCTTACTCCCCATTACTGAAGCTTCCAAAGCTTTAGAAGGAAGGATCCTTCCTTCTCAAGCCAGTTGCCTAACACATTTGCTGTTTCCCTCTGAGAAACACTCCCCATGCTCTAGGGATAAGTCTTGCCTTCTGCTATTGCAAAAAGTTTTAGAAGGCTCCTCTGATATGCAGTGGGGACGGGCTGGTGAGCAGACTTAAACCCCACCTCAAGCCTGTTGCCTAACATATTTGCTGTTCCCCTCTAAGAATTGTGCCCATGCTTCAGGCTTGAAATAGATCATCAAAGGACCAGTAGGCAAAAAAAAAAAAAAAAAAAGGAAGCGTTTTCAAAGTCAAAAAGTTTCTGAATGAATGTGTTATGTTACTGAACTAAAGGCAGCAAGTCAGTCACCGAAAATATACAAGTCATGAGTCAAGTCAAATCAATGTGTCATTTATTGTCAAGTCGAGTTCAAGCCTGAAGTAACCTGAGTCTGACTTGACTTCAAGTCAATTGACTCGACTCTACGTCACTGATTAATTGGGACCGTCTTTGCCAAATCAGGATAGTTAGAGGGTATGAAATGCACGATACTAATTGGTTTTATTGTGGGGGGGGGTTTAAGATGAGCAAGATTTTCAGGAAAAAAGATGGACATAGCAGTGTTTGGTGGGTCCTGCCCAAGTGAAGGATCTTGGCAACTATATAAGGATACTTATAACTGTATAATGTAGGGCAGCACATGCTTTTGCATGTACAGATATGCACATTTCATTTCTCCTCTGCACTTTACATCTGCCCATGACAAGCTTCAGTGGAATGCTATGTGCCCAGGCTGCCACATAAAATGCAGTTGCTCTCAGTGGATCTGTTTTCATCTGTTTTGATGTGGTCCCCAAGGGCTTCTTTCTCTCTCTCTCTCTCTCTCTCTCCCCCCCCTTATTCTCAATAAAAAAACAGCTCACTATATTTTCATTTCATTTTCACTAACAGGTTTTAAGACAGAAGACGACAAGAGAAATGATGATATCCTCAGATCACACCACATAAATATGCTGTGAATGATGCAAAATGAAAACAATTCCTTAGTTAGTGCCGAGACGGGTTCTAAAATAATACATATGTAAAATTAAGCCATCTGCTACTTAAGTGCAAATCAAATATGCAGAAGCTCCAGTGATTTAAGGAGGATTAAAATACACTGAGCCAATTTAATCCATTAGATTCAAAGAATCATATTTGTCAAACTCCCTGTGAGGATGACAGTACAGAAAGGTGTTAAAAAGTTTGTCTTCACTGTTTTCAGCACATGAAGGATTTGGATCTTCAAAGTTAAATGAAGGGCGTAAGTAGGCCTTTACAACTAAACAGAGCCCATTTCTCTGCTTTCTTCTAAAGTCTCTGAAATATATATATTTAATCTACCTATAAATCAGTGTAGAAAACTAGCAAGTGCTATGGAAACTTTTGAAATCACATTTGTTTTGGCAATCAACACTTTATTAGAATCACTTCTCTCAATCTGCACTCTCAATATCTTTTAGACAACAGGTTCCATTATCCCTGATAATGCTGGAGCTGGTGAGAGCTGTAATCTTAAGGATCCAAAGAGCATCACACTGTAGGAAGCTGATGTAGAACATGCAGGTAGGTATGTTCTCACCAAGTTGGGTAAAGACCACTGCAGCGGAAGTAGTAGTGACAGAAACAGAAGGTCAGCTATCTTTTTCCCATCAGCAAAGGACAAAGAAGCTGAAAGTGAGTAGGAGACACAATGTCCTGGGGACAACTTGTCTTGCTGTGCAAGAAATATTCTTGTGATTCATCTAGCTCACATCATACTTCATTGAGACTATTAACATTTCCCCAACAGATCAAACATCAAACTTGTACAGATGCATGTGTTACAATGTACTGGGAAGAGGTGGAGAAGTTATGAATGAAAGCATTTGATTTCAATCAAAGGTCCCATATTCTGATGCAAAAACAATATTTCTTTTTGCCAGCACCAATTCCCTACCTGCTCCCCTTCACTAAGGGGCCAACACTCAGCACCTGGCCTTCTTGTGGAGAAACAATATGTGATACACAAGGAATACCGTACAAAGCATCAGAGCAGAGGGAAGGATAGTAAAGGACATCATTATATGGCACAGTGCTACGTTTTGGAGCAAGTGTGGAGAACCTTTGAGCTTCCAGCTATTTTGGACAGTACCTCTCTTAATGCTTTGCCATTGGCTAATTGAAGAGGGTGTTCTGGGAGCTGAAGTCTAAAACATGCGGAACGCCTCTACTTTGGAGTGGCCCTTTGTCCTACTAGGGCTGTTGCCATTTAATCATTGCCAGAAAAAGTGGCAGCCCATACTATGAGTCCCCCTCCCCTGCAAAACACACAAACACACACACAACCACCACATAAACAAGGCTAAGATATAGCAGATACCAACAATTAATATGATGTTCACAGCAAATGTGAAAAACAGAAAATGTATATCTGGGAACACAGTTAAGGTAGAGAGTGCTTTGTTTAGAAAGAACCTATGCATAACCTGAGCACATGAAATATTGAAAAGCCGAAAACTGCCTCTGAAGAAGATTTGAAATGGTTGTAGATGTCACAGGAATGGCTGTCTGGTTGTTCATTATTCACAGTTTGCCAATTATTAGGAATTGTTTGTTGGACTTGTGCCTGAGTTTTTTTGTTACTATTGAGTTGTTCATCATTCATAATTTGTTGAAGACCTTCTGTCACTATCTGTGATAACTGAAGCCCCTGACAGAGCTGCTGCTGATGAGCAGCAGCTGTTGCTCCCTGTTCCTCAGGGTGGAGATGACAAGCAGCAGCTGTTGGTCCCTGTGGCTCTGGCTGGAGATGAGTCCTGTGGCTCAAGAGCTCCCCTGCTGCCATGGACCAAGCAGGCTTGGACGTTCCTCTGCCTGCTCCTTTAGGGCAACAGGGATCCAATTCTGAAGATGGTTTGGAGCCTGTGCCAATCAGCCCACAAACAAGGCCGAGATTCAAGACAGCTGAGCAAAGGGAGGCTTCCTTGATTAAGTTCAAGAAGCAGTGACTAGCCACACCTGTGTCTTGGGCTATATGACTGCCTGCCTGGAAGCTTTCCTTTGCTTGTGGCAAACGTCTTTTAAGCCCTCCTCTTGCCTGGTCCTTGCTCCCAGCACTTGGTTTCTGCTAATTTGAATTGATCTCTTGATCCTTGGCTTTTGGAACTCTGACTATGGCTTTCTCTTGATGCTCTGGTAAATGAACTCTCTCGTGTAAAGTGCTTGCTTGTCTCCTCCTGGCTGGACTTTGTTGGCTCTCACACTCCCTTTTCTGGGCTGGCTCGCCACCCAGGTCTCTGACCTTGACACTATCATTATTACTTTAACAACAACCATTTGATCCCACAGCTGGAGTTTGCTTATTCACATTGGGTGAATTCAGTAATTCCATAGGCTTTTATAAAAAGCCAAGTTTTAACATGGCACTGGAATGAAACTAACACAAGTTCCAATCAAGATTCTGGTGGGAGGGCATTTGACATTCTGATGGGAGGGAGGTGCCTTCACACATGTCCTAATCCTTCAATGTTAGGTCATAGAGGAGGCCCCTTCAGCAAATTCAGTTCTTGGGCAAGTATATACAGGAAGAGGTAATTTTGAATATCAAGATTCCAAGCCATTTATGGCTTTAAATGTCATTTCTTAAACTTTGAATTCAGAACAGAAATGTATTGGCAGCTAGCCCATTCCTTTACAGCCAGTGTTATATGGTTTCTATAAGCTGTTCCTGCCAGCAGTCTAGCTGCTGCACTTTGTACTAGTTATAGTTTCTGAATCATCTTCAAGGGCAGCCCAACAGGCCTACCCGGAGATAGCACACAATATTATTTTGATATCAAACCATTCGGCCTTCCTCTGCCATCCCATCCCACATGTTTGCGAGGCCTCTGGATGAGCACGTAAACAGGCGTGGCCGATAATTGCTGGACATTCCATTCTGCACCTAGGCAGGCCGGACAGAGCCAGTTCGTCGCTTCAGGGACCTCTCCGGCAAACACCCTTTTGCTTATGCACAATACTAACAAAGGCTCCCCTTCTCTGAGCCAGTAACCTCACAAAGCTGTACTAAGTGCTCCGCATTTGCATACTGGCTACACTATTGTTGATTCCGCTTTAAGCCAATCATGCTAAACTCTGACCTTTCCAAAGCTTTGTCCCGCTCCTTAATCGCATTGTTCTCACCGAGTAAGGTATGACCTGCAGTCACAATTCACCCTATAAAAGCCCCCGATTCTGAGACCTTCCTCGGATTGCTCTGGACTTCCATCCCACCTTGCTGCCACTTTATCTGGTGAGCTCCCCTCAGCGAACCGCACTGAGCTTCTTCCCTGAACCCCGACGAACTCTATCTTCATATCTCTTCAGGACTACGAGACAGGTGTTGTATCCCCCATTTCCCTCTGAAAATCCCTATTTCCAATTCTTCCATTAGCTGTGTGCCTGTGTTGTCTTTAATGTTTGTCTACGTTTAATAAAACATCGTTTTGCTATTTTAAACCGTCTGACTGCTGGCCTGACCTGACCCCGTATATGCTGGGTTGCAAGATCCTGCTAAGTTACCCTGCCTCTTGCTAGCTTTAGTGAGTGCTCCAGCCGATTTTCCCCAAGTCATGCTTTCATTGTTTAGTTATTTGGGTGTCCCCCCAACCCCCAGAGAACAGGGTAACATGACCGTACAGCAACCCTATCATAGGGTTTTTTTAGAAAGCTTTATTCAGAGGAGGTTGCCATTGCTCTCCTCTGAGAGCACATGACTTGCTTACAGCCATCCAGTGGGTTTCCATAGCTGAATCGTAGTTTCAACCATGATCTTTCTGAGTCCTAGTCCAATGATCAAACCACTACATCATGCTGTCTCTTGCCATCAACATGCTAGTGCATATAACTACTATAATCACAGAATCCTTCTCCATAAAAGTCCATATTTGGTGGACAACACAAAGCTGGCCCAAAGTATTCCAAGTCACCTGGGCCTCCAGTGATAGAGATAGATCTAGAAGTGCTTCCGAATAATGCATCAGCCCCCACAACTACAAAACTATCCATGACAGATTACTAACTCAATTCCCATAGAACCCCCCTTGATTTCATCCCCAATTCACTGGCTTCACACATCCACCATCTGTAATAATGAATGAATGTACACTCTATCAGCCCACCCACACCTCCATCCATCCTGCCAAATCCACAGTAGACAATGGATCTCCAGCAAAAATATTTCCTAGCGCAGAGGACGGAAATGCTGGAGATACACCACCTAAAGCCTTGTGTACACAAGGAACTATTTTATCCCTCAAGGGGTAAGAATAATATTTTGAAAGAGGTTTGATGGCAAGTTATGTCGTAATTGAGGAATGGCCACAGAATTCTGCTGTCTTGTCTTCCTTGAATGTTGAAGCACAAATCCCAGGCTGTACCTGCAGCAGAATAGAATCAGGCCACCTATGTCATATTACGTCTACACCAATACACCTGTCTTTTACAAATGATCTATCAGAACACTTTAATCTTACTTATGTTTAAAAGCTAATTCTGCCTAGCACCTAAAGTGAGTAGTTCATCATCATATTTGACAGCTACTACTTTTTTTGTCCTGCTTTTTCTGTCAGATGACACTGTTTAGAGAAGTAATATATCCTGTAATTCACAGTCCAGGTGATATCCTTTTTGTAGGTTATATGGTGGACAATGGGGCAATGTCTGACATATCATAAGTAGTTGCTTTTAGAGGATGTACTGACAGCTAAACACATAGTGTGAAATGACTTGGAAGTTCTCCTGACACAAGTGAGTGGAAACAGCAAATAGTTCTATATGAAGGAATTGCCCTTTCTATACAGTGGAAAATTTAAGAGATTTTAGAAGCTAATGAGGATAAGTCATTAGAAGATTAGGGTTGCAGTCTTATGTGTGTTGTGAATATGTGCACATTCCCTTATTTATGCACTTGTACCTTTATTTGCCATTGTGCAATGGACATATTCTGTTCACTGACCCAAGCAGAGTTCCATAACATAACAGTTTTATGTCAGCCTAAATCCTCTTGTTAGTTGCAACTAGATTAAAACCATCAAATCAATATTATCTATCTATTTATTGCTCCACAATTCAATAAGTGAGTCAGTGAATCTACTTTAGTGGGAAGTAACCAACAGGATTCTAGTCATGCAGTGGTGCATTCTTAGTGGTACAGAGTGAGCTCTTGATTTTCCTATTTTAATTACCTTTTAAAAGGGCTTATCAGTTTTAAAAGAGTTCCTTAGCTAAACTTAGCATACCCAAGCTTAATAGGAAGTTTTAAACAGCTTGGAGCCAGGCTATCCCAGAGTTTCAGATAACTACAGTTAACGAGTGGTGAAGACAGCAATGAGGCAGGAATGGAAAAGAGTCTAAAGAGGAAGGGAAAGATCCCAAAAGGAAAAAAAGAGAAGACAAAAGGGGAAAGAGTCCAAGAAACTACAGAGAGGTAGTTTGCAGCAACTCTCAGACAACTAAGGTTAGAGGATTTTTTTCAGTGCAAAGATGCAATAAATAAGCCCTCTTCCTTTTCCTATTCCTCCCCCCATACAAACCTTGTTGATAAATCCTATGCCTCATCTGAATGGGAGGTGGATGACTACCCCTTCTTTGACGAAGAAGGCTCCTCAGGGGTCAAAGGGGAAAATACTTTAAAAACTACAAGTAAGTCAACCATGGACTTGGGTCTGGTTGCTAAGAGCTGCCTTCTAACAGCTAAAACTGTTATTACAATCTTTGAGCAGCTGTTAGTTATCAACCAGAAAACAGATGAACTTAAGGACATAATGGGAAGGTATGTAACAAAATCTCCCACAAAGCCAACCACTGGTGCTGCTGAATATTCCCAATTCTCTCATGCAGAACAAGATACTACATGCAGGGAAATTAACAGAGATGAATTAATATCACAGCCACATAAGATTCTACTCCAGGTTGCCGTCAGTCCTCTTAACAAGGGGAGATGGTACAACAGGAGAGTAGTACTTTACTCACTCTCACAACTCCTCCAATGAAGGGTTTGTTCTAGTGAGCTTACAGAAATTTCCTGGCTCCCCAGATGGTTTGGCTTTGAAAGAATAATATTGACATTTAGGCATTCTGTTCTCCCTACGTTGATTCTGAAAAATAGGAAACTGCTGAAGAGATTCTCAATTATACCTACATGTGTTTTCCACAATAATACTGTACAGCCACTGATAAACTCTGGGAAGAGAGCCAGATTTGCAAGGGGGGATGCTATAACCCTTAAAGATTATGATCCCAGTAAGCAGTCCTCCATACAGCAGACTTCCTCAACTGCCTCAAGACCAGGTGAAGGTCCACATCGGAGATATAACTAACAGGTGACTCCATGGAGGATGAGGAAGGACTTATCCAGATGTTTGGTACTCTCTCCACTGAGGAACAGCAAACCATACTGTGCAGACCAGAGACAGTTAAAACAGTGTTACAGTCAGTGTCTACTGCTGCAGCATCTATCAACTCCCTGTTGCCGTCCAGCCATGTCTCAGGTGGGCCACCAATATGCACACCTCTTGAATCCTCAACTCAAGCAAAGAATAAAAAAAGAAGAAGGTGCTCTAGCTCGAGGAGTCCAATGATACCTTCACCCAGGCAGCCAGTCAGAGATCTAATTGACCTGACCACAGTGAGAGAGATGAGAGCTATGCTTTACAAAAAACAGAGACTGCAGGCCAACAGTCATTGGATGCCACCTCAACTACATCAAAGGATACTCAGATACTTACTCCAAGCTGCCCTAGCACAGGAATTGGCAGTGCAGGAGCTGTGGGCCCTCTGGATCTGTCTGCACTAACCCCCATGCCTGAAGAAACTGAAACACACTCAACAAATCCTACCTCCCTGGCTTTAATTTCCTGGAATATTGCACAGTGGGAATCTAGAAGCAGAGATCCCTCTTTCTTGGCTTACATCTCTAGATATCATATAATTTTTCTTCAGGAGACATGGTCTGCAGAATATTTGTTTGTGGAAGAGTATAAGACAATTACATTAGATGCTGTACCAGGCATAGGATGTGGGAGGCTTTGTGGGGGCTTAGGTATTTTGACATCCACTTCATTACAGGCACAGGTAACTAGATTACCTTCATTAGATCAATATGCCCTGGCAGTCTTGCTTCAATTCAACAAGAGTAAACTTGTATTGATAAATGTGTACATTCCACCTCTACATGTTCACTCACATATGTATGGGATAAATTGAACATGTAGGTGGAAAACTTAATGGCAGCACTATCTGCAGCACATATTATAATAGCTGGTGATTTCAATGCAAGAACTGGAGCAGATGATAGATCACTCTTCGCTAAATTCCATTGCCAACCCTCATCTTCTGTAATTATGCTCCCTATCCTGCACCATCAGTCTAAGGGTGTATACAGTGACTATAGAGGGTTGTGCTTAGTGCAAACCTTTTCAAAATTGAACTTGGTGATTCTGAATGGGTCTACAAGTAATGACTATCCAGCGGAGTACACCCACTGGGTTGGTCTTAATCCCTCCCTGTTAGATTATGTTGGTATCTCATTCAGTTTAATACTTTAAGTTTATAATCGCTAGTCATCTTGAGAGTGATCATTTTCCTGTTATGCTGTGTATGAAGGTCTTTGATTGGGTGCTTTTACCCTCTTACCATATTACAATGGTGTCTGATGACCTCTGTCCCATTTGCGCTAAATGGACACCCCATCAAGCAGAAATACTCACAAACTTTAGGGGAGGGAATCAGCTAAGAACCTTCATTCAGTAATAGTAGGTCAAAACTCAGATGATGAGGTATTGGCTAATTTCAACACTTTAATTAAATCAATTCAATCTTTGCTAACTGTTCTCCAATCTATCACAATTAGACAAGATCCCAGAACGCGACGTGAATGGTTTGACCAGGAATGCCGTGAAGCCTGGAACTCTTTAAAACACCTTTTTAAATTATATAAAGAGGATTCCAATTCTTGTTCAACATCAGAACTCATGAAATTGAAAAAAAAACAGTACAAACAGTTGATCTGCCAAAAGAAAAGGGATAATATGCAAGCATCTTGGGAATGTTTGATAGCAGCGGATACTGTAAATAATCCCGCCCTCTCTTGGAGAGTGGTAGCACCATCTTTCCCAAAAACTATTTACAGTCCATCATCCCAGATACCAGCCCATATTTGGGAAGACTATTTTGCATCTACGTATGCTGAAATGGAGAATTCTCTGGCCGATTTGGAGCTGGATATAACTTCACTCCCCTACTGGCCCCCAGTCTCTGGTCTAGAAATCAGGAACTTAATTAAACAGCTCAAACCAGGGAAAGTCCCGGGTGTAGATTTTACCGCTTGTGAGGTAATAAAAAAATGACTTAGACTGGTGGGTTCCAGTGCTAACCTCACTTTTCACTGTAATAGACTGTACAGCTATGATACCAAAAGACTGGAGCTTAGCTATTATAATCCCAGTTTATAAGAAGGATAAAAGAGATGATCCAGCCAATTTTTGTCCAATTAGTCTGCTAAGTCAGATCAGTAAAATGTATGCTAAACATCTACAGGTTAAATTAATGGACTGGATGGAATCTGAGAACATTTTCAGGGATGAACAGGCTGGATTTAGGGAAGAAAGATCAACAATAGATCATGCAATGGTACTGCAACAGCTAGTAGAGAAGTATTCTCACCAAGCAGGTCAATCCCTTTATGCAGCATTTATTGACTTCAAGTCAGAATTCAACCCAATATCTAGATCTAGACTGTGGATTAAACTTAAAAATACCACAATAGATAAGTGATTACTTCTGTTGCTCATCAAAACCCATGAGAATACCAGATTGAAGGTCAGGTGTAGCAATCAAGGACATGTCACCAAGGAAATACAAGTAAAGATAGGAGTCAGACAGGGATGCGTATTGGCTCCACTCTTATTCAATTACTACATAAACTCACTGATTCCTTACTTAAGTAACTCTTCTTTCCATCCCCTTAAATTATCTTGTAGACATATTAATCTATTATTATATGCCGACGATGCAGTAATTTTGTCATTTACCCCCATCAGCCTTAAGAGAGCCCTAAGGTCACTCATTCAGTACTGTGCTGAAGAGGAACTAATAATAAATTACACCAAAACTAAGATCCTCATCGTCTCTAAACATCCCAAGCAAAGAAGTTGGATCTTAGGAGGGCAATCAATTGAGCAGGTTAAGATCTTTAAACATCTGGGGATAGTTTTCCAAGCCTCAGGAAGTAGAAATGCCTATTTAGATTGTGTGTCTCATAATGCACAGAGAACTGCTACAGCCATTCAAAATTATTACCTCACTAAAGGAGCACAGTACATCCCAGCTGCAATCAAATTGTTTACAGCTAAAGCTCAGGCTCAACTGTTATATGGGGCTCAGCTGGGGTTACATAATAATACGACCTCTCTAGAAAGAGTTCAAACAAAGTTCAAGCAAAATCTATTGTAAGACAAAGGATCTTAGATATAAAAGGTCAAACAGAAATTGCTGCCTTTACTAACTGCACATTTGCCAATAGGCAAATGCTGATTTCTAAACTGGCCACATACTTATACTATGTTACTGTACCCAAATTTAGAAGAGCTTTATCATTGGCTAAATTCAGTGTTCTCTCCACAGCGGTATTGGAAGGGAAATATGGGGAAATTCCCTATGAGATACCATTTTGCCCTTGCAACGTTGATGCTATAGAAATTATAGCCCATGTACCCTTGTACTACCATTTTTACAGGGATATTTGCCAACAGCTGATTACTCCCCTGCTAGCCCAATTCCCAGGACATTCTGATGTTTTCTATTTACACTATCTGTTGGATAACCAGGGACAAACTGTCATACTTAAAGTAGCAAAAAAAAATTTATATTATGTGCAAGATACACCCTCAAATGGTTAAAAGTATTTGATGTGAGTTATCAAAAATTATTTGTGTTATCTGTTTTGTTACCAGTTTCTATGTATTTATTATTTTATTGGTCAATGACCGAAATAAAGTGTCTGTCTGTCTGTCCAGTGGTACAGGACTGTTCATCAGCACCTTCTATGTACCACTTTTCTAACTGGGATTGCAGAAACAACCACTGTGCAATTGTGCAAAATTGTGCACCAGCAGGGATCCACAACTGGTTATGCAATGTCAGTATTCAGAAGGATGCTGTATCAAAACTGAGATATAACTATGCAAATATACTTGTACACCACACATACACAGTGTGGAGTCTTAGTTATTGGTATAATTTAGCATTCCACCTTAGGTCGTCAGTATCTTTTAGCAGTGGGCAACTGCCAGTGGCCATTTTTCATCCCATCACCTCATGGGCCATAGCAGCATATTCACCATTACAGGAAGTGACATCATGTTGGTTCTGGTTTTATGTTTCCACAGAAAAATGGCTGTTATAGAAATTGGGGAGAGTAGTGGAAGGGGCATATTAATTCAAACCACTGCATTCTTCCTACAGTTTATAAGATATTTTGACATCTGGGAGCAATTTGCAACCAATGATAACAATACAACCACATGCAACCCACTAGCTAAACTTTTTCCATCCATTGTAATACTACTCCTTGCTCTTTTTTCTTTTTTCCTTTTTTTTTTTTTTGTCCATCAGCTTGACTGATGCCATGTTTTTATGGTGGGCTGTAGTGAGAGAGACTGGTTGATATTCAGCAGATAAAGGGGATGATGTATTGATACTAGACAAAAAATGGGGTGGGGAGGATAGAACAGAAGGTATCTTTTCACTGAAGAACAGCAGCAACTACAGTGCATTTAGGATGCATTATTTGTCCATCTAGCGCATTTGAAGCTAAAGAAATATAAGAGAATCTGATTGATTAAAATGTGTGGGGAAAGGTCTCAAAAGATTGCCTTTGACGGCATGATCAACATAAGTTCCAACTACAGAGGAAAAGATTTTCTACCTCACAATCAAAAAGAAAATCAATACACAAAAACTATAAAAGAACAAAAAGAGATGAGTGAATAAAACTTTAACAAAATGCTATATATTTTATTCTAACATTTCATTGGAAAACAATGATTTTTGTTTCACAGTTCACACCAAACTCAACTGGGACTTCCTCTATGGATTTTATCTTAAATATTTGGTGCTTCCTCAGTAGGTAGTTTATGGTATCTCTGTGTTGTGATATTTTTAAAAAGCTGTTAAAGCACATGAACATGAAGGGAGCTGGAATCCCTTTATAACTTTTCTTACATCCAAAATTGCATTGTGTATTTGATCAACACAAAATGGTATAATTTTAATAAGTGCAAAGGGGAAGAAGAGGACACAAGATTGCAAATAAAATTATGCTGAGAAGAAAGAAAGAAAGAAAGAAAGAAAGAAAGAAAGAAAGAAAGAACTACCAGCCAAATATATTATCAGCATTGGGCTAAAACCAACATCAATCCTACCTAGACCAGATCCATTTAATTTAATGGGAATTTAATTGTTAATCACAACTAACTTAAATCCCACTAATTTCACTGGGATTTGTCTAAGTACATTGCATCACACACTGCAATACATTCACCTTGAGATTGTCATAAGTCAGAAACAATTTAAAGGCACACAACAATAACCAAGAATCATTTAGCTCTCCAGCTGGGCCATAGATCCCAGCCTTCGTTGCCATTGGCTTTGCTAACTAGGGTTGCTGTAATTTTTAGTCCTATAATGTCTGGCAGGCCACACAAATCCCATCCTAATTTTTTTAAGAGACTAGTTGTATAGACTGCAAAAACTTTGACACCCCCCCCACAGAGATTTATTTTCATTATTTCATTTTATAACTGTGATCCAGTTCTAGCAGCATATACACTGTATTTATGAAAATGGTCTACCATACTTACAGAATATCTGGTGTTTTTTCAAATGGGTCAATAATGGTTCCTTAAGTAAGATGAATAGCCATGTTTGCTTTGTTTTTCAGTACTACAAGCCATTTAGAAGACCTTGGTTTCACTGTCTCACTCCCGTCATTATTTAATCTGTAACCACACATAGTCTTTCCACATTAAGTACCATAACATGCATCCAGCACTTCTCTCTGTATGGCCATTTCCCCCGTACACTGTTACAGTGCTATTATTCCACTTTCAACATCCTGTGGAATTCTGGGGCTTGTAGTTTACTGAGGCCAAAGAGCTCTCTGGCTGAGAATTCTAAATACCTCTCTTTAAACTGCAAACCCCAGCACTAATAGTATTATAACAATGTAGGGTGGAAATGCACTATATCTGGACAGACTAGCTGAAAACATCTCTTTCAGAAAATGTTTGATCACTTCCTACAATGTTTTTCCAGATGGGTAACTAAAAAGCCTAAAATAGTAAGTCAATAATTATTGTCGAGGGTTTTTTTTTAAGATCCTCATAAAATTCTTTCATAACAAGAAACATTTTATCTTGTTTAATTAAAACATTTTGTGGCTAGAAAACCATCTGCTCATCAAAACCATCTTTTCTTTTTTGAAAAACAAACTCAACAAAAAGGCTGTGAATTGATTGATCTTTTCAGTTTCCTCCTTCCAGGAATCTGTGCAAACTTCCTTAGCAGCATTCCATATGCCTAGAAAAACAGAGCTGGAGAGTGGAACTGAAATGTTATCCCTCCCTTCTCCCATGTTGTTCTGCCCCTTCTGCACCAACAACCGGAACAGGACAATATGAAGCAAAACAAAAAGGGGAAGAGTGTTGTTTAAGCTATTACTGCAGTCTTTGTTGCCAGAAGCACTCAGCTGCTGCAGCTAATGCCTAAGAGGGCTTATGAGTTCATAAGGGTGGGTAAAACATGTTGATGGGGTGGCAATTTCAAGCAAATTCAGAAATACTGAAACATGTGCCAGTGCAGGGGAGAGACAGGGAAAGACAACCATTATTCTGACTGCTTACAATTTGCATTTATAAATGCTGGGTGCAATCCAAACTGAGCCAGGAGGACTTTTTCCCTCTCTAATCACTTGGTTTCTTCACCATAGGAAGTTCCGGACAGTTTAAAGTTGCAAGAGAGGTGAAATGTAGGGGGAACAATTTCTCTTACTGGAACAGGAAATGATACATATAGGTATCCGTATAGGTATTTCTTTAAATCAAAGGCGCAGGGATATGCTTTAGTTAGGAGTGAACGTTAGTGTAAAGACATAATAGAATTTCTTTCCCTCCCATAAAGGGAAGATTCATTATGCATTATTTAGATTATATTCTAAAATAGGTATAGGTTTTAGTTCTGCATCCACAATACTTGTAGCAAACTTTATACCATACATCAGTTTGTCTTCTGTCATTTGTGCTTTGAGTCCTGCATGGCAGAAGGTTGGACTCAATGGTCCTTGTGGACACTTCCAACTCTATGATTCTATGATTTCAATGATTCCTTCTCTCTCTTTTAGTACATGTACATTTTCCAAAATACTTTTCTTGGCATGCAGCTTACCAGAATCCCCCAGCCAGTACTCTCAGTGCTCATGCTGCCTAGGGATTCTGAGAGTGTTAATTCAAAATGAAATTTTTCCAAAGTCTTATCTACCACCTGTCCCCACACACACACACACACACACACACACACATACAGTTCTCCTTCCACATTCATGGGTTTGGCACTTGCGGATTTGATTATTTGTAGCAGGGCTTGCCTCCCTCCCCATTCTCCCCCTCCCATTCCCTAGTGCAGGGAGAAGATCTTGTTCTGAGTGATCCTACCAGCAGCCAGCGGAAGAGTGAAGTGGGGGACATCTCCTCTGCCAAGCTCCCCTTCCATGCCGCTGTGGACATGATCACGCCAGAAGCAGGTGGCAAAAGGAAGTGGGGGTGATCTTGTCCCCCATGCTCTGCTCCCTTCTGCTGCAGGCAGGATTGCGCCCCAGGCAGATGGGAGAGTGAAGTTGAGGGGAGGGAGATCTTGTTCCCCTGCTGTCCTGGGCAGAGTACCCAGGGAAGGGAAAGTGCTCACTGGCGGCGGCGGGGGGATTCACCTTTTTTTTTTTTTTAAACTTTCATGGGGGTTCTTTGTACCTATCCTCTGCAAATGTGCAGGGCCTAATGTATACAGTAACACACACACCAGCTATTTTCAGGATTTGGGGCTCACATTTTATTTCACTTTGTTTTGAGTCTAAATGTTAGATTTGGAAATACAAGAGAACTTATGGGGTGATGTGTAAGTGGAAGAAACTCTGAAGCCATCTCAAGAGTACTTGCTAAGATGCCAGTGCTGGGCAAGTTTGAGGAAAAAACACAGGAAATCAACTCCTTGCTCCATTCCCCTTTTTAAAGAAATTAGGCAAAAATCATAATAACAGAGGAATGGATAAGTCTGTTCAAAACTTACTCTGAATATGCTAAGATGTCCAGTGATAAAGTATGAAATTAAGGACAATAACTGGTATGAAGGACATCATGGAAATGTTTGTCTCAAATGTGACGAAAAGAATAAGTCATTACAGAAAGTTAGTAACTCTTCAATATTGGCAAAACAAAATTAGAATTAAAATGTAAGGAAAAAATGAACTTTATCTTCAGAGTCTTAGGCGGAATCTAAAAATGGATTCTGCATTGCCATTTTAATTAGCTCCGGGGAGTTTATGAAATGGGATCATTAAATCAGAAACATACCAAAATGTGGACCTTTCCACACTACACTGTTATAGTGTTATTATTCTACTTTCAACATTCTATGGAATCCTGCGGTTTGTAGTTTAGGGAGGGGTATTTAGAATTTTCAGCCAGAAAGCTCTTGAGCCTCAGTAAACTATAAACCTCAGAATTCCACAGTGTAGTGTGGAAAGGCTCTAAAACAAATTCAAAATTTATTGAAATAACAGAACAGTTAATGGGGAATGGTTAATGGTTAATGGGGAAGATAAATGTTTGAAGAGAATGATTGTAACCTAATGTAATGAACTGAGTCAAAGAAAGTAGGAAGTGAAAGAGATAATGAAAAACGAGGAATATTTCTTTCTATTGTTTGTGTGAAGAATTTAAGGTTATTGATAATGTAAATATAGTAATTTGTTGAGATGTTTATAATTTGTTGTTAATCTTAATAAAAATATATATATAATGAAATAACAGAACAGATAGGGAAAAGTAATAGATAATGATGAAACAGTGAATAATGCCATACATTGTATTAAAATTAATAAGAATATTTGTGTTAATAATAATCAATGTAATTAACATAAAAGAAAATGATCCGCACTTCAAAATGTAATATTTTGTATTAAATAAAGAGAGACTGTAAAATACAAAATATTAGAATGCTAAATAAATAAAAGATCTCTTCATAAATCCTCCAGCCCCAGTGTACTTAGAGCAAAAGTTAGTTAGATGTTATTAAAATGCTAAATTAATTCAAAGTGTCTGAATATCTAATATGCATATCTATAACTGAAAACAGAACAGCGTCTGCAAGAAAAGAATGATTGACTGACTTCTAGAAACTGACTTAGTCCAACCTAGTCCTAATATGTAGGGTTTAGATCAGTATTTCTTAACCTTTGGTCCACCAAACCCTCACTGGGTTGCCATTCATCCTGGAAAATGGAGAAAGTCCCAGATTTAGGGGACTAAAAAAATCTCCTGGCCAGTTGTGGCCAGTTGATGTAGCATTTCCTGGATTTCTCAAAGGCAGTAATGATGATAGTGGTGATAGCAGTAAGGACACACTGGTGGCCATCTTATCCTGCACTGGAAGTTCCCAGGCACTACTGTGCCAAAGAGCTCAGAAGACAAGGGAAGACTTCTAGCCCCAGCCTTGTGTGGTGAGTGTGGCTATGCTGCTTGAATACTGGGCCAGAAAGCACAGCAGGACTTCACTTTTAAGCAGTCACAGTCACATTCTTATGGCTGTTTGGAAATGGTAAAGGGTCTCATTTGAAAGCTCATTTGAGAGCCTTTTGTGTTTTTCAAACACAAAAGAAACACAATTTTCCTCTGAAGGAGCACTGAGGAGTAGAGAAGGTAGGTGCTTTCAAAAGAAGCACTCACTGGCCATTTCCGCATGGGGCAAGGGAATCGCCCCGTGACGCTCCTTACCGCGCTTCTTGGCTCCCCAGTCCAGTTCACACCACTCCGGAGCAGTGAGTCCTCTCAATACACACTGCTCTGGCATCCCAAAAGGCAGTTTCCGGTTGGTCAAGGGTCTCGACCAACCGCTGAAGCTCGCCAGCCTAAAGCCCACCCCTGGCAGATCGCAGGCTCGCATTGGGGCGAGCCTGCAAATCTGCATAAGGGAGCAAGCTCACACTGGCGCACTCCGTGCTTTTGAAAGACCTGTTTTTAGTGGTCTTTCAAAAGCACACTGGACAACCACTTGGGGTTGTTCCGGAGTGGGCTGAGGTGCGGATCTATGTTAAGTAGGTCCGACCCAGTCTGCTCCCTGGTGTAGACGTTCTCCCTGGAGGACGCTCCGCCCCGTTTTAAAAACCCCGTGTGGAAATGACTATTGTCTCTTCTCTCTTGCTACTCCTTTGGAGGAAAATGGCATTTTTTTTCTCACTTTCCCACAAAGCAGCTCTAAGATCCTTATTTTCCAGGTGCTCCTTTTGGGGAAAGAGCAAAAGAAATTATTCTTTGGGCCTGCTTCCCATTCATACCACTTCTTTGGGTAATTCCAGTTTATTCTCCTCTCCTGGCACTTAAAGAATCTGAGCATGCTACTCCATGAACCATTAACAAGACTCCTTTCGTAGGTTGTTGTAGGTTTTCCAGGCTTTGAGGTCATGTTCTATTAGTATTTGCTCCTGATGTTTCACCTGCATCATGGCTGGCATCTTCAGAGAATCTGGGGCATGGAAGTGAGACAGAGTATATATACTTGTGTAGTCCCCGGGTGGGAAGAAGTAATTTGCATACGTTACCGTTGGCCTGTGTGATGGCCTATTGTTAAATGGGATATCCCACAGGGGGAATTGTTAGTCAGGGGATATACACATCAGTGCATTAAGTACATTAGCAATCCTTTGTATTATTTCCTGTAGAGGGACGTCCAGAGTCTGGGTGGTGTTCATTGGCATATTTTTGAGTCTTGATTTTAGTGTTCTTCAGTACTGGTAGCCAAATATTTTTACTTTCCAAGTTTCTTCTTTCCTGTTGAAATTGTCCATGTGTTTATGGATTTCAGTCGCCTCTCTGTGTAGTTTGACATAGTAGTTGTCAGAATGGTCCAGAATTTCCGTGCTTTCAAAAAGCATTCTGTATACTCTGTCTCACTTCCATGCCCCAGATCCTCTGAAGATGCCAGCCACAGATGCAGGCAAAACATCAGGAGAAAATATTAATACAACACAGCCTCAAAGTCCAGAAGACCCACAACAACCTATGAATTTTGGCCATAAAAGACTTCGACTTTAGATCGAGTACTCCTTTCCTTTGCATTGTCTGCTGGAAGAATAAGAGATGAGGTTGATCAACAGATGAGTAACTTCAAAGCACTACTTGAATATTTAAATAATGAATGTTTAAATCTAAATTGAAACATTTAAATCTTGAATTCAGTCTTGGGAGTCCCTGGCAACAAATTATATTTACAGGGGGTTCCTGGTATAAAAAAGATTACGAACCACTGGTTTAGATTGACCCCACAAAGCTCACACAGAGCCAAGCACGTGTAGGACTGTAAACCAAAGTCTTAAGCCAAAATGCAAAATACATACCTACCAAGCTGGAGGTACACAGTATACCCTGACACAATGTAGCCAAAAAGGTTGAAAAAATCACAAAAACAAATGTGTCAGTAATATGTATATATGTTCCAATGACAGTCTTCTTTTAGGGAAATCTTGTATTTAAAAAAAGAAATTGAGGGGAACAAATATGTAGAAGGATATAGTTTATGCAAGACACAAGAAGTAGTAAAACAAATCAACAATAATAAACAATGAAGACCAGTATTCATCTCAAGTTGTCTATGAGGCTTCTCCAAATAAAAGAATATTCAGGAGATAATGTTAGAATAGTGACAAATGGCTTCCCCTTTCTCTTCTGACATGTCTAACACAACAAAGGATCTCCAAGTCAACAAACCAAGAAAGAAGATTTCACCCACTGGGGTCAGCCCAATATTTATCTCTCTCACCCAGTTTTAATCTCCTCTTTCTCTCTCTCCCTTTTTTAAAAACATAATCTCATTGGTTCTTTCTTACCAGTATTATTAGGAATTATATTCCAGTTAAAGATGAGTTCTGTAGTGATTGATCATTGGATTACAAAATTTAATTGTTTCTTTGTTCCCTCTTCTCTTAATTGGTCCTCTCTTACAAACACTTTTATTTCAAAATTGAAGAGTCATAAATTTCTGCACCCCACAGTTCATGCCTGTTATCAAACAGAAAACAATTCTATTAGTCATAATGAACCATCTTTCTTTTTAAAATTGTAATGGTAATCATTAAAAGGGATTTAGAAATGAAAAATTTATTGGAAAAGCAAATGGTAGAGCCCTAGCAAAATGCCAGGAATTTAAAAAAAAATTAAAATAAGCCTGAATGAAACTACTGTATCAGTTCCTTGAATTTTTAACATGTTTGTAAAAGAAAGGCAGTAATATCCTGTAACAAAACTCTAGAAACATGGAGAAGAACCTGTTCTTATTTTGAAGAAAAAACACACAGAAAATAATGTCTGGCATCATAAATCAATGTAAGATCACATAAAGTTGAATTGCAGCACTACACAATGTTCATATTCTCAAGAGGAGGTAGAGATGTAGCTGCACTATTGGGATCATTGGGCAAGTGGAGCCAGCAGCCCATTGCACAGTGTGTCCCACTTCACAATGCAATCCCTTATTGTGCACCAGGACATCTTACACACTGCCCAGTTGTCCATAATTGCAATTCACCAGCATAGTTTCGTCCTCTGTCAGCAACATAGCTCTGTCATTATAAATTTATGCATCATATTCTCTGATGCAGGGTCTCAGCCAATATCAATAACCATTATCTAAAAGATAATGAACAGAAATGCTCATTTTTAAAGATTTAAAAATCAGCAAAATGATCTACTTAATTCACTGATCTATCTCCTTTCCAATGGTGGGGTCCTAACTCTTACTATTGTTGTATAGAAACAACCATTAAGACAATGAAAAGGATAATAAAATGCAGATATAACCCCAAACAGCTAAAAAAAACTATTATCATGGCCAGTCACAGTATTAGGTCATAACTAAACAAAACCAGCTCAGATAAATCCTAATTTTTCAAGCATTTTTAACAGGGGGATTTTCCAACACAGAATAATGAAGGTATTGCCTCACCTTTGAATGCTCTCCTTTAGTCTTGGAGAAAGGAGAACCTCCATGACACTCTTCCTGTCTTGTGTCCTATATTTTATTGTCTAGGAAAGATTCCAGCCTCTAATTATGTTCAGCACAGCATGACATTTAGGAACCAAAGATTTTAGATCACAGAAAGCAGTCAGTTTTAGGCCTTGGTTCTTGATCATAGCACTTAAGGAGTCAGGGAATACAGGTATAACGTCCTTCTGATGAGCTTTCACAGTCAACTCGTTCCCACCTCCACCCCTCCCATGCAAACAAAATGTTGAACTAAAGAGGCCTTTAGTTTTATCCAGCATTGCTCTTTATATAGTTTAATGTCCTTTTAGAGAAAATCCAAAATAGCACCTGAGAAATGAATATGAGTTCAGTGGTGTGCCACTTGAGATCATTCAAAATGAAGACAGTCTGGCTGCACTTATTTATAATATGATTTTATTTAAGCTAATGTAATATGTTTGAGAGTCAACATGGTATAGAGATTTGAGCATTGGACTATGACCCTAGAGACCAGGGTTTGATTCCCTGGTTGGCCATGGATACCCACTGAGTGACCTTGAGCACATCACACATGCTCAACTTCAAAAAAAACCCTGTGATAGGTTTGTCTTAGGGTTGCCCTAAGTCGGAAACAACCTGAAGGCACAACAACAACAAAAACAATGTATTGAACCTGAGACTGCCTTTGAAGACTATCTGAAAAGAACAGTTCACATAGAATCCAACTGCCCCTTTCTTAACCATAGCTGGCTAAATAAATCATATTATGCCAGTTTTGGAGACTGTTACCAATCTATTTCTAAATAAAGTACAAATTGCCGATTTTAAGGTAAAAACACCTGGAATGGCTTAGGAATTGGGTACTTAAATGAGCACAACTGTAAACACATATGTGTACACCACTTTTTAGATCCTAGTTATAATCGAGTTTATTTTTATGACTACTTGTTTGGCTTTACTGAGTATTGCAGTTTGTTGCTTGTATTCGTTTTAAGTAAGCCACTCTGGGAATTTTGTTGACTGAACAGTAGGAGGAAACCTCTTCCCAAACCAGAAAATGAACACATGCCTAATTGTAAAATGCACTAGTTTTTCATGTTGCTTTTAGTGACAAATACTAGCACACCACCCAGGGACAAAATATGGGTATATAATCAGCAAGTGAAAATTCTTCTCAGCATTGAAACATAATAGTAGAAGAGATCACATTCATCTTTTGAGGTAAGAAGAATCTGCCCTTTATGATATCCATTTGCTCTTGGTGAGGATTTTGTTCAATTTCCATTTAAACACATACTTATGCAGAGCATGGACAGTTACAGTTTTTAGATTATAGTCCCCAGAACTCTCTACTGAAAATGGCTATCTTAGCTGGGAGACTGCAAAAACTGTAGTCCAAAACAGGAACTTTTCTGAGCCCTAAGTAGGTAGCACTCCCTGAACCAACAAACATTACATGAGTATGCTAGGAGATAGTGTGTATAAACTTACATAAAAATGAAAATAATATACAAATATGCCATGTAGCAGGAGAAAAATCACTTCCTGGTATATTTTAAGAAAAAAATGCAGAAATATATATGAATTTACAAGCTGACATTTGGTGGAGGGGAAAGTCTTCAAGCAGATTAGAAAGAGAAAGAAAAGAATCTTAAGACTGGAAAAATGAGAAACTCAGAGAAACCATTCCATTTTTAAAGTTTCCTATGCATAACTTTAAAAATATACTAAAGATAATAATCTGCCTAAGAAAAATGTTCAGCATTTCAAATCCACATTTATGCAGTATAGCCATTTTAGAATGACATAAGTAATGTCAAGTGGTATAATGAAGTCATGGCCCCATGAGAACTTTCAGTACCCTGCAGCCAAAAATATATACCATAATGGGGTTTGATAATGATTTTCCAGTTCATTGACTTGAGTAAAGAAAGTCTTGACATTATTCTTTAGGCTAATGGACTTCAATATAAAACAGCAGCCTAGATTCTCACTTCTTTCAGCATTTTACTGATTTATGCAATGCTGAAACTGTGAAACAGCATGCTAATTAACCTGGCCCTTAAATTAACTGAAACCAATTCCTAATACTGTCTAGATTGTTTACTAATACTATTTACTAATACAATTGAAGAACTTGTTCTTGTTTCCCAAGGGACTTTTCCCAGTCAACATGGGTTTTGAAATGAGATTTTTATTATTTGTTTGCCCAGTTATATTCTACTCAAAAATTCACCATGCCCTACCACAAACATAGAATATGTGCACTCAGAGATAAAATCTCTTGGATAAGAGCAGACATAGACACTGTCATTATAGCATTGACAATGAGGTGGCCAGTAGCTCTGTGAGTAGGATTAGAGTGGATCCATCGGAGTTAGGAAGTATTGTTGATCTAAACAAGCTGCTAGGGCAAGTAAGAAAGACAAGTTATCCTCTCAGTCCCATACTTCTTGCCTGGTTGTCCAGGAAGGAGATGCAAATAGATTTCAGTTACAATGTATTATTTACCCATCTCTCAGGGAGGGAAGTTTTCCGTTTTGTTTAAAAGAAGTAGTAATGCAGCCACTACTTTAAAAGGACATCCCTGGATCCTCTGGACTTTAATAACTATACACTAGTATCAAAACTTCCTTTTCTGGGTGACTGAGAGGAGAGTTGCCTTTTAACTCCAAGCAGTCTTGGATGATACACACTTATTAGACCTATTTCAAACTGGCTTCAGAGCAAGATGTAGAGTTGAAACAGCTGTAGTCACCTTAGTGGATGATCTTCACCTGAGCACTGACAAGGGGAGCATGTCCATGCTGGTACTTTAGAACCTCTCAGCAATATCAATAATGGCGTCCTTCTGGAATGCCTGAAGTGTTTGGGAATCAGAGGCACTGTGCTTCAGTGGTTCCAGATGCTACTGCTTGGAGATAGAGGCTCCAAAAAAACAAACAAACCTTATACGGCATACCACAAGCTGTTTAATTTGTACACTGGCAGGATAATACATATGGCTGGACTAAATTCAGTGGAAGAAGGTATGAAAATTGGAAGATATGCAGATGATACCATACTACTAGCAGAAAATAGCAAAGACTTGGGACAGCTACTGAGAAAAGTGAAGGAAGAAAAGGAAAAGACAAGTTTACAGCTATAGAATCATAGAATTATAGACCACAGGAGTCATCCAGTCCAATACTCTGCCATGCAGAAACACACATCAAAACACTCCCAACAGATGTGTTATTTCAGCCCAGCCCTACCCAGTGATAGCACTAGATATCTGTTTTGATATCAAAACAATTTGGCCTTCCTCTGCCACCCCACTCCATGTGTTTGCGAGGCCTCCGGACAAGCACGCAAACAGGCGCGGCCGGTAATTGTTGGACATTCCATTCTCCACCTAAGCAGGCAGAACAGAGCCACTCCGTTGCTTCAAGGACCTCTCCTGCAAACACCCTTTTGCTGAAGCGCGACACTAACAAAGGCACCCAACTCTGAGCCAATAGTCTTACAAAGCTGGACTAAGTACTGTGCATTTGCATACTGGCTACACTATTGTTGATTCAGTGCTAAGCCAATCATGTTAAACTTGACCTGTGCCAAAGCTTTGTCCTGCTCCAAACTCACATTGTTCTCACCGAGTAAGGCATGGCCTGCAGTCACAATTCACCCTATATAAACCCCCTGATTCTGAGACCACCTTGAATCGCTCTTACTGCCAGCACCCCTCGAATCGCTTGCCCTGTTCGGATTGCTCCGGACTTCCATCACGCCTTGCTGCTGCTTGGTCTGGCAAGCTCCCCTCGGCCTCCATGCTGAGTTTCCATCTTCAGCTTCTTCAGGACTACGAGAAAGGTGTCGTATCATCCATTTCCTCCGAAAATCCTTATTTCCAACTCTTTTGTTAGTTGTGTGGTTGTGGTGTCTTTACTGTTTGTTTGTCTTTTAATAAAAACGTTATTTTTTGCTATTTTAAACGCTGTCTGACTGCTTGACTGACCTGACCCCATAGACATTGGGTTGCACGATCCCTGCTAAGTTACCCTGCCTCTCGCTAGCCTTAGTGAGTACTCCAGCTAATTTTCCCCAACTTTGTGTTTGTGTTCTGGTTATTTGGGCGCCCCTCCCGGGACCCCCAGAGAACAGGGTAACAGATGGCCATCCAGCCTCTGCTTAAAAACCTCCAAAGAAGGAGACTTCACTACACTCCGAGGCAGCATACTCCACTGCCGGACAGCTCTGACGGTCAGGAAGTTCTTCCTGAGCTTTAGATGGAATCTCCTTTCCTGCAGCTTGAATCTATTGTTCCTTGTCCTAGTCTTTAGTGCAGTGGAAAACAAGCCTGCTCCCTCCTTAACATGAGATCCCTTCAAATATTTAAACATGGCTATCATGTCCCCTCTTAACCTTCTCTTCTGCAGACTAAACATACCCAGCTCCCTAAGTCACTCTTCATAGGGCATGGCTTCCAGACCCTTCACTATTTTGGTCGCCCTCTTCTGGACATGCTCCAGCTTGTCAATATCCTTCTTGAAATGAGATGCCCAGAACTGGACACAGTATTCCAGATGAAATCTAACCAAAGCAAAATAGAGTCATACCATTATCTCCCTTGATCTAGACACCATACTCCTATTGATGCAATCAAGAATCGCATTGGCTTTCTTGGCTGCCACATCACATTGCTGATTCATGTTCAGCTTGTGGTCCACCAAGACTCCTAGATCCTTTTCACACGTACTGTTATCCAGCCACATGTCCCCCATCCTATATTTGTGCATCCCATTTTCTGCCTAAGTATAGGACCTTAAATTTCTCTCTGTTAAAATTCATTTTGTTAGCTTTGGCCCAGCTCTCCAATCTGTTAAGGTCATTTTGAATTTTGATCCTGTCCTCTGGCATATTAGCAACCCCTCCCAATTTGGTGCCATCTGCAAATTTGATGAGCATGCCCTCTATTCCTTCATCCAAGTCGTTGATAAAAATATTGAACAGCACTGGGCCCAGGACAGAACCCTGTGGCACCCCGCTAGTCACTTCTCTCCAGGATGAAAAGCAGCCATTTGTGATCACCCTTTGAGTTTGGCCGGTCAACCAATTACAAATCCACCTAACAGTAGCACTGTCCAGCACACATTTTACTAGCTTCTTTGCAAGAATGTCATGGGGAACTTTGTCAAAGGCCTTACTGAAATCGAGATATGCTACATCCACAGCATTCCCTTCATCTATCAAGCTTGTATCTCTATCATAAAAAGAGATAAGATTAGTCTGGCATGACTTCTTTTTGAGTAACCCATGTTGACTTTTGGTGATTACGGTATTGTTTTCTAAGTAATTACAAATTCACTGTTTAATGATCTGTTCTAGGATCTTTCCTGGTATTGGTATCAGGCTGACCAGGCGATAATAATTATTTGGGTCCTCTTTTTTTCCCTTTTCAAAGATGGGGACAATATTTGACCTCCTCCAGTCCACTGGGTCCTCCCCTGTTCTCCAAGAGGTGCCAAAGATTATTGTGAGTGGTTCTGAAATGACTTCTGCCAGTTCTTTTAACATCCTTGAATTGAGTTCATCTGGCCCTGGAGACTTGAATTCATCTAGTGTAGCCAGGTATTCTTGTACTATTTCTCTATCTATTGTGTGCTGTATTTTCCCCAACTTCCCCATCTGCTCCCCATCCCCCAGGTTGACTCCTTCTATTCTTTTGGGAGAAAACTGAGGTAAATAAGGTGTTGAGTAGTTCTGCCTCTTCTCTTCCCCCTGTTAGTACTTGACCATCTTCTCCGAACAGCAACCCTATCATTTCCTTGTTTTTCCTTTTGCTGAGGACATATCTTAAAAAAGTCTTTTTTATTGTTTTTAATCTCTCTGGCAAGCCTGAGTTCATTCTGCGCTTTAGCTTTTCTGACCTTCTCCCTACATATCCTGGCTATTTGTTTGAATTCTTCTTTGGTGATTTTGTCATTCTTCCATTTCCTGTACATGTTTCTTTTAACAGTTAGCTCAGCTGAGAGTTCTTTAGTAAACCATTCTGGTTTCTTTAGACAGCTGTCATTTTTCCTCGTTACTAGCAGTTTCCAATTGTGCCTTCAGTATCTCACTTTTAAGAAACTCCCATCAATCATGAACTCCCTTCTCTTTCAGTATTCTTGACCATGGCATTTCAGCCAGTAACTCCCTAAGTTTACAGAAATCAGCTTTTTTAAAATTTAGAATGCACCTCTGGCTACACTTGGCTTCTCCTTCCCACTGAATGACAAATTCCAATAGAGCATGGTCACTGCCCTCTAAGGATACCACCACTTCCACCCCATTAACAAGGTCATTCCTGTTGGTCAGGATCAGATCTAAAATAGTTGATCCCCTTGTTGCCTCTTCCATCTTCTGGATCATGAAATTGTCTGCAAGGCATGAGCGGAACTTGTTGGACCTTGTGCTCTTGGCAGAGTTTGACTACCAACATATATCTGGATAGTTGAAATCTCCCATTATTACTGCATCTCTCCTTTTTGAATGTGTGGGCGTCTGATCCAGGAAGGCATCATCGAACATTAAGAAAACAAATCTTATCTTATAATTAAGGGGGAAAAATAACCACAGATGATTTACATAACTTTAAGGTAGATGATGAAGACACTGAAATAGTTGAAGATTTTCCATACCTTGGATTTATCTGTCAAGAAATCATAAGACTAGGACTTGGAAGGGCAGCTATGAAGGAACTAAACAGGATGTTCAAGTATAAAGATATATCATTGAATACTAAATTTAGAATTGTCCTTGCCATCGTATTTCCAACTTCTATGTATGGTTATCAATATGGGACAGTGACGAAAGATGACTAGGAAGAAAATCAACTTATTTGAAATATATTGGAGAAGAGTTATACAGATACTGAAAAAGACAATGAAATCGGTGTTAGAGCAAATCAAGCATGAACTCTCCATAGAAGTCAAGAGACCGTCATACTTTTGACGTATCACGAAAAGACATGATTCACTGGAAAAAACAATAATGTGTGGCAAGGTAGTAGACAGTAGGAAAAGAAGAAGACCTCATTACAGATGGATAAACTCCATCAAGGAAACCACAGCCCTGAGTCTGCAAGACCTGAGCAGTGCTGTTGATGACTGAGTGACTTGGATATCTCTCATTCATAGGGTGACCATAAGCCAAAGTTGACTTGATAGTAATCAACCATAACAACAATGAGAATATTTTACAGACATGTGAGTATTCAATCAGGGAAACACACGGGGTACCACTTTGAAAATCACACTCTCTCAAAGAAGAAAGCAATGGTGAACTTTCTCTGAATAAATCCCACAAAGGAAAACTTATGGTAGGATTGACATAAGATGGAGCCAACTTCAGGTTAGATAACAAAAAGAAGAAAAGTATTCAGGGCCAGTGATAAGAATAAACTAATTTTAATCAATTCAGTTATAAATTGAAATTTATAATTAATATTTATTCATCTCTTAATTTAGTGCTGATTTGCTGAACACCAAAACATGGATGGGGCAGTGTTGAGTTATCCCATATTTGAGAGATTCCCACATTGCTCAGAATGTGCATGAACACATCTGTGTTTTTCTGAACATGCCAACAAAAAGGTAAGAGACTGGAAAATCTTGGAGCTTCTTATTCAAGTACACTTCTACTGCTTCAGCATTTCTATGATAATAATATTCCAGTTCTCCTCATGACTTTCCTACCCTTTGTTCATTCCAAATTACTTTGTCCCTCATTATCCATTAGCATTTTCACAGCAGAGACATTTTTGATGGCTGGAAGCCAGAAGTGCTAAATATCTGTATACCATTATACCTACTATATTGTAACACTAATCAAAGGAGATTTCCTTTTCAACAACACTAAGAGAATGTGTCCACTGAAGCAAAAGCTTTACTCTTTGGTCATTGGCCAGCAAATTGAAGCTTTGCATTAAGAGACAGGGGTGGGAGGTGGGGTGGGGGATACTTGGCTGCAGATCAGCTGCAAAGTTCACAAGTAGCCTAGATCTGGCTGGCATGATAACTAGGCAGAACTCATTCCATTCATGTGATATTAAAAAAGAGAGAGAAAAGAAAAGCTTTCAATTAATTAGACATTGTTTCACAATGTAGACAGCATAGTTCAAAGAAATTACTGCATACTACTGCAACTACCAAGTGTCCAAAGCACAAAGCTTTCAGAAGCCCACCATTTCCTATCACTGGTTCTGTATCAGTGACTGGATTCTTAACTGATGTTCCATTTGTTCAGAGCTTATATCTGGTTTCAGCTAAGTAGCTGTGGTCTCTAGCACTGTTGCGTAAGAGCCGATCCACACATAGTGTCAGCTTACTAATACTGTAACACCTCAGAATACAAGTGAGGATTCATTACTAACTACACCCACCACATCAAAATCCCTTTGACCACCTCTCAAGAAGAATACTTCCAAGCAGTCCCTAACATAGCAGTTTTCATTATTCAGAGAGTACTTTCACCAAGGTAGCACTGAAATATGCTATCCTCTACCTGCTTTCTGTAGTGCTAATGTCCTAGGAAAATCTATTTTCTTTCAAGTCCTTCATGCATGGGAAGTCCCTCATAACCACGGGGATATGTTTCCCAATTTACCATGGATATGTTGATAATACCAAATGCTTTTTTTTTTTTAAAAAAAAATGAGATTAACAACACAAGTATCAAGATGAGTACATAGCTTGGAGAGGAGGCTCTGAAACTTGACAAAACTTGACAAAACTTTACCCTCAAAGAGAAGGAAGGCTTTGTGCTCTTTATTTGCAGTCCAAAGCCAGAGCGCAACTGATACAACATGTGATCCAAAAAGAGATGTAAACGAAATGTTTTCACGTACTGTGTGCAGAAGGTCAATAGTAGCCTTCCACTAGCATCTCAGTGTTTTACGGTTAGGCTAGTATTGACCTTCTGATGATATGTCAGAAGGCAGAACTTCATCAGATGGAGGATCATCAGAAGATGAATTTATATTATAGCCCCAGGATGATGATGTTGATGGTTGGTGATCCTCTGAAGGTTGTGTTGCTGGAACCTTTTGCAGAACATTGTAGTGGGAAGTTGTTGTCTCTTTTTAACTCATCGAAGTGTTGCTGCAGAGGTTGTAATCCTTCAGTGATTATACGGGGGATTTTAATACTGCGATCCATTCAAAGATTGTATTACATAATTTTGTCCTTTAATGTCTGTGCAATTTGAAAGACTTCAGCAAATTTCTCTGTCCATATTGCTGGTTCTGCTTCTGTTTTTAATTCTTCCTCTGAAGACATCTTAACAAGTTCCTCCAGTTCCTCATTGGATAACACTTCTTCATGACCATCAATAAGTTCCTCAACTTCCTCATTCAGTAGATCAGCAAATCCTTCTCCACCAAGTCACCTTGCTGTATGGATGATTCTTCTAACTTCTCCATCAATCCCCAGGAGGGCCTGAAAATCATCCACAACCTCATTACACAAGTTTTTCCAGTAGGCATTATGAGTTTTACAGCATTACAGTTTTATGAATCTAGTAGATACTTTTTTTCCCCAGAAGAGTCCAGTTTCATCTCAATTGAACACCTGCTTTGGATAGTAGCCTTTTTCCTCTATCAACTTCTTAAACTGATGTGGAAATGGTACAGCAGATGCGTCATTGGCAGAGGTAGCCTCTCCCCTCAGATTTATATTTTTTTTTTAGTCCAAACCTGTTCCTAAATCTGTGCAACCATCCCCTACTTGCAGTAAAGGGGTTGGTTGCACTTCTTTGAGAAGATGCCCTACTGAAGTTTTCATAGACCCTCAGTGTTTCCTGGTAGAACATGTTAATGGAATTCGTTTTCTGTTCTTGTCTTCCAGTCACAAATTTAACATCTTCTCCATTTTTATTAAGCACCAATTATGCACTACGGAGGTAACTTCTGCAGTCTGGGGTGCAGCAGCAAAACTAGCATGAATTCCTTTTTCCTACTTCAGAATTTCACAGACGGAAGATTCATTACCATACATCTTACGAACTGCAGTTTACATTTAGTTTTCTTTCCTGATTAAGTCAAGAAGTTTCACCTTCTCACTTAAAGAAAGCACTTTATGGGTTCTCTCAGGATTATCAGGATTGCCAGCATCACCCTTCTTGCACTTTGCGGCCATTACAAACAACAGAAGGACTCAAGCAGAAGGACTTTACTACAATACTCTACTGTATAAAGAAAAGGACTTTACTATTAAAGCACAAGAATTTTACAGGAGGACACTGTACCACAACCAGATCACAAACAGTAACCAAGAGGTCTAATAACAAACTAGGCAGCAATACAGTATGTATATATAGGGAGAAAATGTTGCAACTGCATGGAAAATGCAAGACAACACAAGAGTAAATAGGGTACCATTTGCTGGAGTTTTCCATTCCCCTTCCATTTTCCATGTAATATTGTATATATTTGGCTTTATTATTTCAATTTCTATTTAATTACTATTAAATTCAAAGTTTTTGAGCAGCGTTCATTAAAGGTCAGTGAAATCATGCATATCAGTCAGATAGTTATGGAGCACCTACTATACATGCATTTTTGCTGAACACATAAATAAAATATTTTTGCTGTTGTTTCATGCTTCCAGGTAAACTGCCTTTTTGCCAAACCTAACCCTGGGATTTTTTTTGGCAAGATTTGTCATTGCTTTACTCCAAGGTTGAGAGAATGTCACCTGAACAAGGTCAACCAGTAGAGTTTCATGACTGAGCAAAGATTTGAATCCTGCTCTCACAGACTCCTAATCCAATGATCCACTACACCATGCTGGTGCCAGGGACAGATAATTATTGTCACAGAATGTACAGAATGTGGAGCTTTAGTGGATCATTGTAGTCCCAACTAGCTTGGCCAATTGTCAGTGATGATGGGCGTTGCAATCCAAGACAGCTGAGGAGCCTCAGGTTAGGGTTATCATGGGCTAGGAGTCAGCTTCTCCAGGTGAACAGCAGCCTTGAAGGAAGACAAAAAGACACATACCTTTCTGGCTGCTAGATTCCTGACCTTTGGACCAACACTGGACTTCTGTTTCACCCTGCCCAGACAAGCTTTATTGGACTGCTAAACTGTATCATTTGGCCGCTGAATATCTTGGCACTCCAAGACAGACAGCTGGCACCTATGACAAGAGTACGGTGATTTAGTGCAACCCGATCTAGTAAAAAAAGAACATCTCATAAAGAGCCCATAGGAAATGTTTTCAGGGTCCCACCAAGACCCAAAAAGCAGACTGCACAAGCTACCTAAGCTGCTTGTTTTAACACCGTACAGCTAAACCATGGGTTTTGGAAAGTGGGTGGGTGAGTAACTACAACTGCTTCTTGTCCCTTCCTTGCAGGATGAAAAGGAACAGTTGTTCCCATTGAAAATGAGAGAGATTTGGTGGATCTCTTTATGTAGCAGAGCAATTAGCAGCACACTAAAAGAAGTTTGAACAGTTTACCAGCCCACCTCATGACCCCTCACATTACCCCTTATTGCTCAGAAGGAAACACACAACTCAGTTTTGTTTAGAAAGGAATATAAAAGTAGTTTATTCACAGCCACTTGTGCATACTCTCCACAGGTTCATGTTCTTGAAGAAAATACGAAAAAGGTAAACAAAAGATGTAGTTTCTCCTCTGGTATGCTCCTGGCCACATGACTGAAGGAAGGCAGGGAGAAAAAAAGACACAGAAAACAGAGAGACAACGAATGAAATATAATATACAAAGAGCAATAATACAATCATATAGCAATTATTGTTGTTACCATTATTTTTGCCTCTGCTCTCTGCCTTTTGATTTTTTTCCTCCAAGAATTCATAGTTTTAGTAACTGTTGGTAAGGATTTGTCCCTAATCCTGAAAATAAACTCTTCCAGACCCTAAGGAAGACACTGAGGCAACATGTACATGGCTACAGAATACACTGAATATGTGAGAGAATTCATGTGTTAATCAAGACTAGCTGTGACATGAGGTACAGTGGGACAGTCACTTTGGGCAGGGGTTGTTTAATTCATTATTATTAATTATTTTATGTGTCAAAATAACCTGCCTCAGATGCCAAAACAGCTTTGAGTACTAGGTACTGACTGAGTGGGAGATGCCATTTATTCTTCTGCTTCAAGCAGCAAAATGTTTTCAGCTGGACTTGATGTTTAGATTTCTAAAAGCTTGTCAATCACCAAGCACCAAAAGCTAGATGGGGCACAAATTGCTCACCCATGTGAAGGAGGCATCACTAAACGGTTTCCAATTTCCAGTTTGTATTTTTTTTAAAAAATCTCCTTTATCTATTTTCCCCTGACCTTCTCCCCTTCAGCTCTTTCAGAAATTAACTGCGAAGGACATGAGAAGATCAATAATGGATCTAGTGTTTGGTTTCTCCACTGTCTGTGAGGTTTCTTTACCCTCCAGCTTATCTGATGCCAGATGATCCTTCACAGTTCAAAAGAAGCAAAACTCTCACTTGCTATTGCTCACATATTGCATTGCCTGGTTCTAAATGCTGGGCAACGTGATATTCAATGGGCTTATGCACAATTGTTCAGCTGAGGTATCTGAAAACAGCAAGAGTGACAAAGAGGTGCCCCCAAGCCTGGTGATTACATCAGGAGATGAAGGCCATTTCCACACTACACTGTTATAGTGCTATTATTCCACTTTCAACTGTCAAAGTTATTGCCAGGCAGACAAGGTTTCCTCTGAGTGGACAGCAGAGGAAGAGGCGATGTGGCTAAACAACAAGGTGCAAGGTCAGCAAGATTGTTTAAGCTATGTCTTGTATACTAGAGAAGGCCACAAGCCAGAGGACTGATTGGGTCACTCCACTTGTTTCAGGGTAACAAGGAAGCATAAAAGGGCTGGTGTTTGCCTTGACCAGCTGGCAGTCAGGATTGCCTAGCTGGACCTGTCATGCTGCTGACAGTTTACATTTTGCACGGGGGGATGCTGCCCATTTATCTTCTGTTATCTTCTGTTATTCTTACTTGTTTAATTGCTGCTTGAATGTTTTGCCAAGAGCCTTAATCTTAGAGTGCGGCAATATAATCTTGCTATAATCTTTGAGAAATCTTGGAGGACAGGAGAAGTTCCAGCAGACTGGAGGAGGGCAAATGTTGTCCCCATCTTCAAGAAGGGAAAAAAAGAGGACCCAAATAATTATTGTCCAGTCATCCTGACATCAGTACCTGGAAAGATCCTGGAGCAGATCATTAAGCAGTCAGTTTCTAATCACTTAGAAAGCAATGCGGTAATCACGAGAAGTCAACATGGATTTCTCAAAAATAAGTCATGGCAGACTAATCTTATCTCTTTTTATGATAGATGAAGGGAATGCTATGGATGTAGCATATCTCAATTTCAGTAAGGCCTTTGACAAAGTGCCCCATGACATTCTTACAAAGAAGCTAGTAAAATGTGGGCCAGACAGGGCTATTGTCAGGTGGATCTGTAACTGGTTGGCTGACTGTTCCCAAAGGGTGCTCACCAATGGCTGCTTTTCATCCTGGAGAGAAGTGACTAGTGGGGTGCCACAGGGTTCTGTCCTGGGCCCAGTGCTGTTCAATATCTTCATCAACAACTTGGATGAAGGAATAGAGGGCATGCTCATCAAATTTGCAGATGACACCGAATTGGGAGGGGTTGCTAATATGCCAGAGGATAGGGTCAAAATTCAAAATGACCTTAACAGATTGGAGAGCTGGGCCAAGGCTAACAAAATGAAATTCAACAGAGAGAAATGTAAGGTCTTACACTTAGGTAGAAAAAATGGAATACAGAAATGATGAGGATGAGCGACACGTGGCTGGATAGCAGTATGTGTGAAAGGGATCTAGGAGTCTTAATAGACCACAAGCTGAACATGAGTCAGCAGTGTGATATGGCAGCCAAGAAAGCCAATGTGATTCTCGGTTGCATCAATAGGAGTATGGTGTCTAGATCGAGAGAGGTACTAGTACTACTCTACTCTGCTTTGGTTAGACCTCATCTTGAATACTGTGTCCAGTTCTGGGCACCCCAATTCAAGAAGGACATGGTCAAGCTGGTGCAAGTCCAGAGGAGGACAACCAAAATGGTGAGGGGCCTGGAAACCATGCCCTATGAGGATAGACTTAGAGAGCTGGGTATGTTTAGTCTGCAGAAGAGAAGGTTAAGAGGGGACATGATAGCCATGTTTAAATATATGAAGGGATGCCATGTAGAGGAAGGAGAGGGCTTGTTTTCTGCTGCTCCAGAGACCAGGACAAGGAGCAATGGATTCAAGCTACAGGAAAGGAGATTCCATCTGAACCTCAGGAAGAACTTCCTGACCGTCAGGGCTGTCGGCAGTGGAATATGCTGCCTCGGAGTGTAGTGAAGTCTCCTTCTTTGGAGGTTTTTAAGCAGAGGCTGGATGGCCATCTGTTGGGAGTGTTCTGAGGGCAGGGGGATGGCCCCTGTGATCTCTTCCAACTCAATGGGCCCCTCTGCTGCAGCAAAGCCTTGCTTCGCTCATTATACTCTGCTCATGCTCAGAGAAGCCAGATCCTGCCAACCCTGACAACAACATCCTATGGAATCCTGGGCTTTGCGGTTTAGGGAGGGGTATTTAGAATTCTCAGCCAAAGAGCTGTTTGGCCTCAGTAAACTACAAACCCCAGAACAACATCCTGTGATGTTGAAAGAGGATAATAGCACTGTAACAGTGTAGTGCGTAAATGGCCAACAACAAAGTCAGTAACCACTCTGAAGATGGACAAAATTCATTTATCAGATACTCAGTCATCTCAGCTGGATTCACCAGTCCCATGCCACAGGGATTTTTTGTCAAACTTGAAGATGCAAATTTATTCTTCGCGCTTGTTTCTTTATTTCAAATGTTTATATCCTGCCCTGCATCCAAGGATCTCAAGGCAACATACAGTAAAATCCATTTAAAATGAGAAATAACAACAACAATTTTAAAAGACTAAAAGTAAATTAAACCTTTTATCATTTAAAACTAGACAATTTGAAAGCAATTGAAACCATTTAAAATAATGCTGACCATAGCAAATGTGCAAATTGGATCAAATTAATTAGGGCCCAAAGGCTTTAATAAAAAGCTATGTTTTCATTTAGTGCAAGAATGTTACCAGCATTAGTGCCAACTGAGCTCTAAAGAGAGGGTATTCCTCTGTGTCCCCCACAATGTATTGCCCCCACCAGAGGGACACAGAAAAGAGCCCTTGCAAAGGACCTCATGACTTCCCAGGTAAGCATATGTAGAGAGAGGCTCTCCCTTTGGTTTCAACGTTCAAGCCACTTTGCGTGCACACATCTGATGTCACTGTAGACCCTCAGCTCGGAGTGGTTCCTGTTTTAATAGCATGTCACATTTCTGCTTTCTAAAAGCTGTGCATTCAGAACGGAAACACACCCACATTCTGCCACCAAATAGACTTCCATCTATTGATATGAAGTTCATAGCTTCATGTGAAGCTTCAAACTTCAAAGCTTGAAGCTTCATAGCTTGAAAGTCATGGCTGCAACTGAATTAGAAAGTATATTTGGAAAGTCTGTCTTATTGTCTTGGCCTTCTACACCCTATACAAGCAAGTTGGCTGCCCTCTGATAAAGGCCATCTCTTAAGTGGCATAGAGTCTTTAGAGTCACTGGGGTATGGCATAGGCAAGGTACACAAGGGTGCAGAAAACCCTGAAGGAAATCTTGCCATATCAAAAGGAAAGCACTTGCACATGCTCTGCACTTTGCCCTTACATACAGTTTTGGAATATTTTTTTCACATTAGATCTCCACCTTTAGATCTTCATCCTTTAATACACATGCATTCAGAGGCACAGAATCCTAAAAGCTTCTCTATTTGCAAATTGACAACTGTACCCCAGTTATATGACATCTCAGGCTATCTAGTAAGCCTAACTTACTTATCCAAACCTGCCTAAGACCCTAGACTACTGGTGTTGATTACAATAGATAATAGTCCTATGACCATTTCAGCAAACATTATTTTTCTGGAGTGGAAAACAATGGTGGCTGATGTCCACTGCACTGGTGGGTCATAGGTTATGGTCTACAGAGGCAGAGCCAAGGCGTCACCAGAGTTGGAGGCAACCACATGTAGTTTGCCATCCAGCCTCCTGTTTGGGAAGAGTGCTGGGGCTTAGGTGAGCAATCATCCACTTGTTCAAACAGTAGAGCTACCCTTGGAAAAAAGAATGTGAGTACCAAGGAACTCTGCAAAAGAAGACTGAAGAGCAGCCAGTTCAAGTAAACTGTGGAGAAGCTGGTGAGGAGGAGGGAAGAAGAAAAGAAGGAAGGGACGGGGAGAAAAAAAGTAGTTTAGATGGTTTTTGTTCTCAGTTTTTGAAGCAGAAACTCTTGCTTTGTGGCTTACTCTATTTACGCCACTCCAGTAAATTATACTAAACATTTTGGAATGTAACAATCTTGATTGATTTGTGGTGACCTCTTGGATTTTAGTAACTTTGTGGATTTTTTTACCAGATGTTTTACAATTGAGTTCTTTTTCCTTCTTTCCACATGTTATTTAATGATAATACATTCATATATACGTCTTATTCTTTGTTTTGCAGCATCTCTTTATTTTAAATTGCTGATAACATGATGATCTCAAAAAGGGTTCATACAGGTAGGTCAGCTTAAATGAATGTTGAAGCCACTTATCCCAGTTTGGATAGGCATCTGAGACCCACTTTCAATGAGATTACATGGGGCCAGATGAGTTAATGAACTCTTGCTCGAGCTGAAGGTGGCATGATATGCTTTTGTGAGGCTCTGTTTCATTCATGGTTTTCTCTATGTAACTGCTTCAGGACAATGAAAAAACTTAGATGAGGTCTGTGATTCCTTGCCACCATAGACAGAAAGAGGAAAATGTTCAATCAAACATTTCCTGAACTGTCAGGTAGGATGTAAGCAGGTCTGATGATAAGCAAGGATATGGGAAATAACACAGTCCATAGCCCAGGGAGATACAGTTACTGAGGAGATGTTGTGGGGTTATCAAATTATGATGCTTAAATTCCAGAGCCTTCTAAGAGTCTCCTCACTTGAGGGAAGGTCATAAGCCTGACAGCTGGAAATGTGAAAGAAAAGCAGGATGCCAGGAAGATGGGGACCATTTGACAGGAGCAGAGAAAGACTGCCAGAGAGTGCCTGTGGTATCCATCTGATGAATGCCATTATGTGGCACAAGAGTCTTTGTTCAGAGGCCACCAGGGGCTGATTAGAGAATCAACATTTACATACACTGGATTTTACAGCATCATGAGCTTTCACAAATGTGACTGTTTTATACCCACTCTGCCTATGTGGCTTGCTACCCATCATTTACTGTTGAAACAACAGGCAGATTGATAAATACATATATTTCTAGATGCATTTTTAAGCAAGCATTTATAGTTTTCTAGCAGAATCTCACCAGCAAGGATTTTTGTTTGTTAAATAAATAAATAAATAAATAAATAAATAAATAAATAAATAAATAAAATAATATCTATGTTGTGGGCCGGGTGGATTCAAAGCTCTTGACCTTGAAAAAAAATCAAATGACACCAATTTCTTGTCAAGATAGCTTGTGGAGTTTGTTAACACCCATGGGATTTCTCCTTTTGGTCAAGGTTTTTGTAGTTTGTGTAAAATGCCTGTGGTATCTTTTTTCCTTTGTGAAATCATTACATACACACACAGCAATCACAGAAGAACTAGCTGATGGACAAAAATGATACACCCAACCTATCTGATGCCTCTGATGTTTAAAGTCCATGAAAAAAGTCAGCAGCTCTCATAGTTTAGCTATGCAGTTTGGCCCAATGTATGGGATTTGCACAACGGATGCCATTTGTACAAAACACTTCTTGCAGCTGTGAAAACTCTTATGAGCCTGATTGAAAATGTCTCACATGTGGAGACAAAAGTGTTGGGGTTTCTCATTTTTGCATGAGAAAATGAAACAAGTGTCAATTTGCATCCCTAACTGCAATGTATTCAATGGTCCCCTACAGTCTCCTGGAGGTCACTGGGTCCAGACTTTTGCTGGAATTCCCCCCAGAGAACAGCTGCTACCACCTACCAATCTGGAGATAGCTAAAGGTTTTCTTCATTATATTCATGGCTGTATGTACTTCAGTGCCAGCAAGGAGGGTTATCTATGCCAGGCTTTGCATCTTTCCAGAATACAACACACATGCTGTTTAAAACATTTGACATTATTGCTTTGTAACATGACAGCATTGTTACCGCAGTTTCTAGCCCGGACTTGTGGGATATTAGATATCATTTTGATATCAATAATTTGGCCTTCTATACCCCTTTTTCCTCCACGTGCTTGTGAGGCCCCCGGACAAGGTCGCATACTGGCACAGCCGCTAATCGCTGTAATATTCCACACAAATACAGGCAGGCCAGAAATAGTTGACCCGCTGTTTCAGGAGACCTCAAGGCAAGTACCACATTATGTGTGCACGCTACTTACAAAGAACTCCCTGCCCCGAGCAGGCAGCTTGACTAGCCGAATACTCAAATGTCAAGCACTCCACGTTTGCATACTGGCTCCTCTATTGACAATTCGGTCGTACCTCAATCATGTAAAATACTGACCTTTCAGAGGCTTTGTCTCCAGCCCGAAACTCATTGTTGTCCACAAGAATGGACTAGCCTACGGCAACATTTTCCCCTATAAGAACCCCTGACTTTGAGCACTTCTTTGGATTGCTCGGATCTCTCTTGGCTTCCATCCCGTCTCCAGCAAGCCTTCCCCTCAGCTCCACGTGCTGAGAAACTCCATTTCCACGAACTTCTTCTTCAGACTACCTGGGCTTCAGGACAGGTGTAGTATTTCCCATACCAAAACCTTCTCTCAGAATCCCTCTATCCAACTCCAACCTTTATTTCTATAGTTCTCTGTGTGAGTTTGTTGCATACGCTTGTTTGGCTGTATTTTAATAACAACAATTATTATTTTACTTCTGTTTGCTCCTTGACTTGGCCTGACCACGTAGACATTGGGTAAAAGATCTTGCTCTGTTGCCCTGCCTCTCATATTGCTAGCTTGTGCTCTTTTGACTAATTCCCAGCTTTGTAATTTGGAGCGCACTTAGGTGTCCCTCATCGGACCCCCAGAAATCAGGGTAACAACATTCCAAACAAGCAATTATCCACTAAATTAGATAGATAGATAGATAGATAGATAGATAGATAGATAGATAGATAGATAGATAGTGAGCTAGCATGGTGTAGTGGTTCGAGAATTGGACTACAACCCTGGACTCCAGGGTTTGATTCCCCAGTCAGCCATGGAAACCCATTGGGTGTCTTTGGGCATGTCACACAGCTGCATAAAACCTCATGATTGGGTTGCTTTAAGTCAGAAATGACTTGAAGGCACACAGCAACAACAATATACTAAAATGCCTAATGTTCCAACTGTGCTTTTATTAACTCCTTTTTGAACCTACCCCCAGGATGCTATTAAATGATTTCCTGAATTTCCTCAACTCAGTACCTCATTCCATGTGGTCTCTCCTGCCCATCAGTACTTCTTGCACTAATTCAGTATGTGAACACTTTACAGTCATAGTGTTCACATACCTCAACCTCCCCAGACTCCCTGGGCCACCCATTTTGCAGGAAAAAGGGCAAGACTGCTTCTCCTGAAAGCCTGCATGAATGGCATTTCACTTTGCACGCTTCCCCCCTGCCCTGCACGCACACACTCTTTGACATTTTTAAAAACTAGAACTAAAACATATAAAAGTAAACTTCTTGGCACTTCTAGTTTTGTGTAGCTTTTTAAATTGGATGGGGGTCACTTTTGGAAGTCTGTGAACACCCTGGGAAGTCCTAGAGAAGAAGATTGATCCTTAGACCTATATATAGTTGCCCACCTCTCCAGAAAAAAAATGATAGGAAATTACTAAATTCTGAAGGAAACACTCCATTTCCCTCGGAGTTTCAAATATTTATGAAATGAGTTTCAGTGTTCCTTTCAGGCTGCTGCTCTGCCTTGCATTCTAATGTCACCTGAATATGTACATAAATAGTGTGCCTTATTTTATTTTTTGCAAAAACTTGTTTATGCATCTTGCTTGAGCAGTAATTGAAAGTGCTTGATGACTCCTGGAAATGTGATGAAACAGCATTCAGTTAATTCTCTTTGATGTTAATTCTCAATCAATTAGAAAATGATGATTATGCAGTATCAAAATGCCATAAAACTAAATTGATATGCCATTAAAACCCATAGATACACTAATTGAATTTAGGCAATTTCTATAATTTCTTTTTCTTATTTGTTTAGGATCTATTTCTTGTCAGTATTGCTTATTTCATCTTTCTCTTCTGCACATATAACTCACAGCAGAAGGCAGAAATCCCTAATTCTCATGTGGATAACTGACTTCAGTGGCTTTGAGGGGATGTGACCAAGGAATTGAAAGCAATATTAAAATTATTATTAAACTTCAACAAGGAAGGTTCTAAACTCTCAGCACGTGTGTATATTGTATAAAACTAGAGCTTTCCCCTTCAGGCACAAATATAATTATATTTTATAGCCAAGTCATTTTACCAAAACCAGTATGTATGTGTGTGTCCCAAAATTTCATGAACTTTCCGGAACTGAAAGGGATCTATAGACCAAACGACTTCCAACAACTGCAAAAGTTTGTGAGAAGGATATCTTTAAATTCTCAAAAAAGTCCAGTAAGGACCAAGGACCTCAGTGACAATTGGCCTAAATACTCAAAAGGCCTCAGATCTCATTTGATCTTGGAAGCTAAGCTGGGTCTGCTCTGGTTAGTGCTTGGTTAGTGCTTGGATGGGAAACCACCAATGACACCCATGTGCTGTAGGCTATCTTTCAGAGAAAGCAACTAGAAAAACCACCTCTGAGTATTCCTTGCAATGGCTTTTCCCTATGAAATTCATGGGGCTTCCATAAGTTGAAAAGCAACTTGAAGACACATACACACATACATACTCAATGACTGCATAATTTCAGTTGGGAGAGGGAGAGAGCAGATATGATATAGAGAAGTGGGTATTGAATGGAGTATCACATACCCTCTAATTGTCCCAATCTTGCAAGGAAGTCCTGATTATTCTTCTGTCGTCCCACATTTTCAGCTGCTTTTGACATATCCCAATTTCTCTCTCCTCCTTCTACCTTCCCCCTTTGTCCTCAGTTTATTTCGCTTACTGCAAACTGAGATCAAAGTGCAAAAGCATTTGTGCTCATTTAACTCATGAGGAGGGAAGAAAAGAGAAGAAGGTTGAATCTTGCCTTTCCTAGTAGGGTCTATCAAAAGCAAACTGCTGCAGCCTCTTCCTAGGTTGTGTGTTCTTCTTTATGAACAACATTCGTCATTTTGAGCACACACATTCATGTTGGTTGGCCATGTGTCCCAATTTACATCTGTGAAATGTTGGAGTGTATGGTTTTGTGGAAAAGAGCATATCTGTTTGGTTGAAACCTTAGCAGTATTCCATGCTACAGTGTTTGGTTGAGTTTGAGAAGGTGGTGGGACCCCAAAATGATCTTGAAAGAAAAAAAAGAAGAAATGGAATAAAATCCACTTCCATTTCTTGTTTGTCTACATTTTGAGGCCTATTGTCACAGTCTCAGCTTCCCAAAGTTGCCATACAAAAACTGCAAGATAGTTCCATTTTGTTATTTGTCAATCTTTACTGCATTCGCCTGTTTTTGACAACAAAACTTTGTTTCTCCTAAAAAGAGACATATCAGTCTTCCCACACTAAGCCTCGTATAATTCCTGGTAGTGTCCATTGTCTTGTCATTTTTGTTTTTATTTTGTTTTGCTCTTTTAAAACAGAAACTGAATGTGTAGCTTTCATTTCAAGCATCTTCTCTAGACATACAACAAAGCTGCTTTATGATTTTGGAACCCTTTTACTTCATGACGCTATCTTAACAGATACTAACAAATTTTGGCTTGCCATGGTTTTCAAGAAAAAAAAATTGATCTTGCCACGATCTTACCCTTTCCTTCTAACATGAAGCTGACCTCAGGATATAGCACACTTGTGTACACTGGGCCCCTGCCTTCTTCTACAGGAGAGGGGTAAGAGTTTATTCCTATTGCTTTAAAGCCTCATATACTTGCCAGCATAGAGAGCCAGTGTGGTGTGGTGGTTTGAACATTGGACTATGTGATGTGCAGAATAGCTCTGAGTTCTGAGAACAGGCTTAGAAACTTCAAAAGCTTTATTCTGAACATCAAAGAAACAACAGCACACCTTGGCAATTGCCAAGACTAAAGAACCATTGGATTTGCAGTACTATATATATGCCATTATATTTCAAAATTAACACATGTTGCTATCCCATTTGCTGGTAATTTAAAACTATTTCCCTGAGCTACCCATCCAGTCCTCCCATGTTTTCACTCAGCCTGCCAACTGCTTGACCTTGCAACCATGTCTGGTCATTCTTATCACAGATCGTTACCTACACATTCCCAACTTCCCATCCATCACCTCATCCCATCCTTCTCCCTACACAGCAAGGCACTTAAGCACTAAAGTATGACTATATATATGGCAAGGAGAGCACAGCTGACCTGAAAGACAGACTGAATCTGGAACCCAGGGTTCAAATCCCTGCTTGGCCATGGAAACCCACTAAGTCACACTCTCTAATCCTCAGAAGAAGTCAAAGGCAAACCCCCTCTTGAACAATTTTTGCCAAGAAAAGCCTGTGATAGGTCCACCTTAGGGCTGCTGTAGGCTGCAAACAGCTTGAAGGCACACAATTAACAACAACTTTTGCTAAGCAAGAAGAAGTCCCATGATGCCAGAGGTCTCTTCAATGTTCATTAGGAAGAGACCTACCATTCATCTAAAGCTTGGAAACATCACTCCCAAAATAAAAAAAAAAATGCCCAAGTCGTCTTGCTCTTCTCTGCTTCTCTCTGAATGGTATATATAACCTGATCCCTAGAGTCTCCACTATCCGCTTTTCTCCCTCTCTTTTCAGTTAATCTTGTGTGGTGGTATGCATGAGTGTCGATCTTGATTGTGAGTGTGTATTTTCCCCCAATAACACATGTATTAGTTAATTCTGAGACTTCTGGCTGGTTTCTCTCTGTCAGTGATGCTGCAGACACTGGTAGAACAGTTTGCTAAATTACCCTGTTCTTGTGAGCTCATAAATAAAGATTAGCTAATTTCCCTAATTTGCACTAAGATAGATAGAAGACCTCTAGAGGTCCCACACATTTTGAGATAACAGGAGCTGGGTATGTTTAGCCTGGAAAAGAGATGGTTAGGAGGGGACATGATAGCCATGTTTAAATACAGCAACACATAGCAACAACAACAAAACTGCACTAATTATTGCAGGAAAAATAAAGAGCCTTATAACATCAGAAATTAACAAATGTAGTCCTATGCCCATGGCACAAGCAAAATATTCCCCTCAGCTGTTCATATTATTCAAAAAGAGACATGTAGTTTGATTATATTAAGCCTGCAATAATAGATGCACTTAGTTGGTAACAAATTCCAAAGGATTTAATTCTGTTGAAACAAGCATAGACATAGGTTGCCAGACATAAGGACAGGAAAACATCCAAGTTTTAAAAAATAGAAGAAGTTAATAAAATAGTTAGGACTGGACAGAAAGTGAACAGGCATTGGGCCTCAAATTAACTTGGTCTAATTTCTTATTCGTGTACTGAATTTAACACTCTTGACATTAAACTTCCAAAACAGACACATTAGTGTAGAAACATCTAAAATCATGGGTCATTCCCCCACGTGCTTTTTTTTTTTCCACCCCACTGTTGGGTTCTTGTAGTTTTCCCTCAGTTCTTCCTATAAAATTCAGGCTATTGTTTCCAGAACTTGGTGAATTCCTGCCTTCAACAATGCTGCCTTCCTCCAACACATAACTCAGTTTTCTTTTTTGCTTTTAAATATATTTATGGCTGACTGGGACTGGAGTAAGGTGTAGCCAAGTCATTTTTTTTTTTAATTTGCCTCATACCACTTAGTTCTTGTTGTTCGTGTTCTTGTGTGCTTTCAAGTATTTCTGACCCTATCATGGGTTTATGGGGGGGAGGGCAAGATGTGTGCAGTGGGGGGGCATCCTTGTCGTCCTCTGACGTCGACTGATATGCCCAAGATCATGCAGTGGGTTTCCATGGCTGAACAGGGATCTGAACCCTCGTCTCCTGGAGTCAGACCACACTGACCCTTGTCAAACCAATAGCCATTGCAGTTTTAACAAATATGCTACATAAGTATGGCCATCAGACTATATTGATTACAGTACATCATACTGTATGATACTAAAACACTGTATCAAAAATTCCCTCTGAGACTAAAACCTAACTTGAGTATTGCACATATGTAGTATCTATTTGCCAATTTTTAAGGTGCATCCTGACTGACTGAAAACTCCCAGATTTTGTTCTTGTTCTTTCTGAAGTTATATTGGGTAAAAGGCTCTTTGAGGAATGGCTTAGGGAGCTAGATATGTTTGGAGTAGATAAGAGAAGGTTAAGAGGAGACATGATATCCCTGTTTAAATATCTGAAGGGATGGCACTCGGAGGATGGAGCAAGCTTCTTTTCTGCAGCTCCAGAGACTCAGACACAGAGCAGTAGCTTGAAACTTTAGGGAAAGAGATTCCGCCTAAACATTGGGAAGAAGTTTGACAGCGGTATGCGCCCCCTCAGAGTGTGTGGTGGAGTCTCCTCCTTTGGAGGTTTTCAAATAGAGGCTGGATGGCCATCTGTCGGAGTGCTTTGATTGTATGTTTCCAGCAGGTTGGCAAGTTGGACTCAGTGGCCCTTGTGACTTCTTCCAACTCTTATGATTCTATGATTTTATGAAAATATAAACAGCCAGTACGTATATTGCTATGGCAACTCTGGGGCTCCTCTTGAGATATCAAGATGGTAACATTTCCTTACCTCCTCACTGTCTCTTTACCTCTCTCTGGGAATAATGGAAACTGATGTTGCAAATATTTGGACATTAGGTAAGAAATTTATTTCTACAGTCCAATGAAGCTTTCTGGAAACTGTGTTTCCCCCCTCAATTTTCTCCCTCAATATTGATTTTTTTTTTCTCCAGAATGAGCAATCGAAAGTGGCTTGTATGGAATTGTTGTGACGTGTTGAATGACTCCCACATAATCTTGCATAACTGGGGAATTCGGAAGACCTAGCAATTTGGAAAGTGGGCATTCCAAACTGTTTTCCAAATAGCAGCTGTATTGCTATTTTGTGGAATTTTTCAGGCTTTTTCGCTAACTCCCATCTAGTGCAGTGAGTGTGGGGCACATGGGTGATTCATGTGGAATTGTTGCAATTTTGGTGGGCGCCATCTCGTTCAGGTAATATTTTTACCCACTCCGCCAATGGATTATGAAAGAAGTGGCTTAAAATCCACAATCCAGGCTAAAATAAATCTGGGAGTCTTCCTTCATTCCCCACCATCCCTTTTCTAAAAGAAAATCCACAGGAAAGCAGTAAAGGGAACTAAAAATGCAATGCGCATGCGCGTAATCCAAACGTTCCTCGCGACTCCTGGAACCACACACTGTACTAAACAAAGCCTTCTGTGGTTAGGTTGCGCTACACCGCCAAACGCAAACAACCCTGCTACTCTTCCTGACATTAAGGGTGCGGATGGCTTCATCCTTGTCTTGTACGCATGCCCGCGCCAAAGAGGGCCGCCGCAAGCCCAGCAACAACTAGGGGGAGCCAAAACCGTTACGAAGCCTGATTAGACCTTACCCCTTCTCCTCTCTGACCATTCCATTCGAGTCAAACCCCCTTGGCTTCTTCTCCCCCCCCGCCGCCCCAGTCTCACGCCGCTGCGCGTGTTCCTACCAATAACCCATCCGGGATCCTTGACTTTCTTAGTTTGTCTAGATTCCCATTCTGCGCAGTCGGGTGAGTTTAAAAAAAAAAAAAAAGAGGGGAGGGGGGTTGGCCGCGCGCGTCGGCGGTTACAACCGTCTTGGAGCGTCGCGCGCTGTTCTGTGATGCCGCTGCGGGGGGAACGATGACGAGGGTGACAGCTGCGGAAACGGGGCCGGGGGAGGGGGCGGGAGGGTCCTGGGCGCCTCTCGTCTGCTAGAAAGGAGGGAGGCGGGGCAGGAGGTGTCCCCTTCAGGACGCACGGCCCGCCCGCCCGCCCGCCCGCGACCTCCCCTCCTGGGAGCCACCCCGGTTGAGCGTTTGGGGGCTTGGCTCTTGGTACGGAGAAGCTGCTTCTGCGGCCACCCCGAAAGCAGGGCTGCTCCATTACAAAGAGAGGGGACGCATTTGCAGGCAGAATTGGCGCGCTGAAGCTCTGGGGCCGTTTCCGCACTGGACTGTTATAGCGCTGTTATTCCACTTTCAACATCCTATGGAATCCTGAGGTTTGCAGTTTAGGAGGGGGCCGGCCGGCCTGAGCCAGCTTGGGAGTTAGGTGAAAGGCAGTGTGGTGCAGTGGTTACTGTGCCAGGCTAAGGGCCAGGTTCAGCCACTGGCACAGCTTGGGGCTGTCATTATTGTTTCGTTTAACTGATTTAAATTGCCTCGGGGCCCGCTGAGGCCGGGCAGTAGGATTTTGTGGAAAGTAAGCAAGAAGGGAAAGCCAGGGTGGAGTAATGATTTGAGCCTTGGGGGACGATTCTGGAGACCAGGGTTCGAATCCGACTCGGCCGTGGAAGCCCACTGGGTGACCTTGGGCAAGGCACACTTTCTCAGTCTTGGAGGATAGTAAAGGCAAACCTCCTCTGAACAAATCTCACCAAAAAAAAAAAAAAACCTTGTGATAGTCCAAAGTCCAAAACGACTTGAAGGTGCACCCTAATAAAGGAAGAAGGAGATAATACCTTAATGATTGTAAGTGCCTTGGAAGAAAGTTGATGTTTACATGGAATTAAAAGTAGATTACATGGATCTCTGCCCTGGAAAGGATGAACTTTTGAGCTCTGGTGCCCCTTTGGGGACTGAAGGGGTGAACGTGTACCCACCAGGGTATAGTTTAACTTTTAGAAATGGTGTTTCTATATGTGTTTCATACAGAGAGGCTCAGGTCCTAGCAGGGCTCATTTGAGCCTGTTTTCTAGCAGATCACATGCCAATTGAGTGACTTTACCCTTTGGCCATTTTGTTGTTGTTTTTTAAAAAGAAATTATGATAATGCTATAGATAGTTATGCATCATATTATAACCAACACTACAGAAGAGCTCTAATGATCAGTATACTAAAAGTGCCTTTAATAGTTTATATAGACTCAGGTGACAAAACAGCTGGCAGGTGCAGTATATCCAAAAAGTCTTCCTATTTTCTTTTTCCCCAGGACTGGATCCTTATCAGATTCTATTCCAGGAATAGATGCTTGTCAGGAAGAAGTCTTGTTTCTGAATAGAGTCTGTTTTGGCCATGTGACAAGACTTTCTCTTTTTTTCCTCCTCTCCTGTCCTTCTGCCTCCCAGTCTGTTCTGGAGGGTCTCCTGATCTCTGAAGCACATGCAGAGTGGATTGCAGAGGATATTGTACCTTCCATGTTCCACTGATAGGGATGTAATTAACTTCTACCCTCTTATTTTTCTGCAAAATTCAGATTGTCTGTTTGATTCAGATTCCATTGTGTCAATATTCTGAGCTAAAGGTCGGCTAACTTTGTCAAGATGAGTGAAGGCCATGAATAAATCCTGGATTGTTAGTAAAGCAATCTATGCTGTTGGAAACTGATAGGCAGTCTGATCTGTCATAGAGAACACTTTGTATTTGTTCTTTTTAATGTGAATGTACATTAAGGAGAAGACAGTTGCAGCCCTAATCTTGTAAAAATCTTAATATTTGCAAAACGAAAGCGGCCTGGAAAGGCGATTCTCACTCCGAGTCTTCTTGAAACTGGGGGCAGAGTAGGAAACCAGGACTTGAACTTGAACTGTTTGACTGTTTCTGAAACCTGAAATCAACTTTCATTCCTCCCCTGCTTGTGTTTGTTTTTCAGTAGCCAGAATAAAGAACATTGAGCTTCTGTCTACTTAGCCAGCTGTCTTCTGGGTCTTAGCAGACAATAGATGGACTTGCTAGTGATGAATTACTTGTGTCTTGTTACTATGTTGTGTGTGTCTCTGTGACAAGCTTTCCCATGTCCTCAATGATAAAGGACTATATTTAGAAGTCAGCCTAACATTTGTGATGCTTCTTATTCTGCACAGAGAATAAATTGCCCACTTCTTATCTCACCAGTCTGTTGCCAGGTTTCATCCCCATAGTCTTTCCTTCGTTTGCCATACTTTATTTATTACAGTTTTATCAGGGAACGTACTTAAAACAACACATACTTGTCATGGGACAAATGCAAGATAAAGGGACACGTAGCACAATAAAACAACAGTAATTTTTAGAAGAAAACATTAAAAAGAAAAGTAACTACTCCTTAGTTTAGTTGCTAGATAGATAAATACTATTGCGACTGTAATTAAAAATTACAGCAGGAAGTTAAAGAAAGATTTCACTCTAAGGCCTTCATTTAAACAAAAATAAAAATTCTGAACCAAGCTGAATTACAGTGTAGTCCTGATCCCAGATCTGTTATCTGGAAGTGGTTAAGAAAAGGCAGAGCTGCCCTCTAAAGTGAGGAATGTCTATCTCAGATATGTCAGCTCCAGTTATAAAAAGTCTCCTTAGGCATGGGTCTAAAGCCTGCTGTGTTTCCAAACCAGCATGCTCCAAATGTGCTTTTGGTATTGCAGAAGTCAGTCATCCTGTTTCACTGTATGTCCAGAGATACCAGCCTATATAACCTGCCCCATTCAGTTTCAACGCAAGGAAAATTGAAAAATAAAAATCTCAGTAGAATCCTCTCCAAACACACAACAAGATTTCTGGGAATAGCCAGTAAGGTACTTGTGTGCCCCCTTCACAGGCATACTTAAATTTTCTTTGCTATTGTATTTAACCAGGTTCTACTGGAGCTATATTTCAGAGGAAGTAACTGGCCAAGGCGCCTCTGAATACTCCTTCCTAAGAAAGCCCTATGAAATTCATGGGGTCACCAGAAGTCAGCAGACAACTTAAAGGCTCACACACACACACATATTCTTAATTTCAGGGCAGCTTGAAGTCATTGGGAAGGGCAAGATGGTATACAGAGTTGTGAAGTCCTCTTCTCTAGATACAAGATCGTTCTTTGCATGTTTACTCCAAAGCAATAAGAAATACTTCCAGAAAAAGTAAATATATGTATAGGGTTAGACCTGGAGTTTTGCCCTGGCTTTTCTGTTTAATGATACTCATTTTCTCCATTTTATTTTAATGACCAAAAGCTAAAACTATAGTCCTATAGTATTTACCTGAGAGTAAGTCTCAATAAATGCACTATGACTTACTTATGAGTAGATACAAGATAGTTTATAAAGCTTTTTTCATTCCTAAAACGAGGAATGATGAATTCTTATTCAGTATTAAATGTCCATTATTTTCCAGTTGTGTTGTATTGTAGAATATATTCTATATCCAGCAAGTAGACAAATGTTTTAATTATGATAACAGGATATATCCCAAATATCTATTTGCTCTATAATTACAAATCTGCAACTATGGAGAGCCTCAGGGTATAGTTGTTTTAAGTGTTGGACTACAACTCTAGAGAACACGGTTCAAATTCGCACTAAGCCATGGAAACCCACTAGATGAACTTGAACAGATTACAGTCTCAGCCTCTGAGGAAGGCAAGGACAAACCCTCTCTGAACAAAGCTTGCCCCCAAAAAGCCCCTTGATAGGATCAGCTTAGAACTGCCATAAGTCAGAAACAACTTGATGGCACAGATCAACAGGAACAACAGTACAACTCAGGAGAATGTGCTAACCTGTGTAAATTCGTTTTGGAGGCTGCTAGAATGTTGTAGATTTCTGTTGCATTGTAAAGTATAGTTTCACATAATGGCCTAAACCTGTTAGTTCTGGGTAGGATAGACTATTTGAATCAGTAGTACCTATATGTTGACTCACCAACAGTTTATTGAATGTGTCTAGTCTAGTTGGGATTAACCAACGGAATGTCAGCCAGTGTATTCTGCTATCTGATAAAAAGCATCAGGGAAGGTGTTTGTACACATGGTTCTCTTTAAGTATGGCATTCCAGGAATTTTGTTTTGACATCCTACGTATGCTCATTTGTGCTTACAGTCCCGCAAATTTGTGGTACTGTACTAGCTTTAATCATGAATATTTCTTTACTTATTAGCACATTTTATATACCATGTGTATCCAAAAATTTCAAAGCAATGTACATAAATACTGACATACTGATCACCAGCACTGTTGTTTGTATCAGTTCACATGCATTATTTTTTAGCTGGGTAGGCATTCCCTAATCTATTGTAATGGAGAAAAACATTATAGATCTGTCACATTTTCCTTTTGTCTCTAGGTGAGAATCCATCTGGCAGACTACCTTCCCTAGAGGAAGTGGAGAGATCTGATTTTCCTTCTCTAGCTTGTACCTCTGAAACCAACAGAGGGACCAGCAGAGGTGTATGTGCAACAGCGTACACAGATCAGTGCCGCTCGTTCTTGAACACAATTAAGTTCATCCATTTCTGTCTTTCTGATTTTCAGGCCTAAAAGAATTACCCTTGGGATAAGCAAAATGGCATTCACCTTCAAGGCAGGAGTGCTAATAGCATAAGAAAGAGAGAGCAACCCCTGAAATTAATTACCTGAGGCTAGGGGAGACTTTTCTGCCACTGACTGTGAAATCAAAAGGGTCATCAGAAGGCTGAGCCCTCTGCCTCCTAGCAATTAAAAAACCAAGGAAGAGACCAGTCTGGCCCCTCTCACCATTCATTTAAGTTGCTTGGATGCTTTCTTGCTTATTCCCTTCCCATTCTCCTTGCCTCATAATTATTATATTCAATTGTTATACCTGCCTGTGAAAAGGAGCTGCCTTATCTCATAATATCTGTATAGTGAGAACCTTTCAAGTTTTCTTATGAAATTTTTTTTAAACATTTGCTTTTATTTTTATTGTGCTTACCAACAGCTAGAAACCTCCTACATGAACTAACATGACATCATGGCAAGATTTCGCCGGAGAACATGCATCATTTTGTTGCTTTTTATTTTATTTATT
>CAOLHI010005363.1:0-72928 GCA_948474755.1 Ctenosaura bakeri
AAATGAGTCAGGAAATGACCCCTCAAAATTGAGTATGTGTGTATGGGTGGGGAGAAGGGAGTATTTTACCAAGGAAAATGGAATACGGAGCAACCAGTAATTTTAGTGATGCAGGAAGAAGACCTCAATGAGTGTGGTATGTGTCTCAAAAGACTGACCATCGACCAATTCCAGAGACACCAGAAAGAAGGGAGTCTTTGTGCCTAAAGCCCATCCCTTGGTCCTGCTTCTGTCTTAAAGCTGATGTTACTATCCAAGAAGAGGTGACAAGATGGTCAACATCTACTTTGCTGCACTGGCACAGTGACTCCTTCCTGTTAGCTCCAACATCATGTAAAATCTGTGTAAAAGGGAAAAAAAGGAAAGAATGAAAATTAGCATACATTTGCTAGACAGTATTAAAAACAGTATTTCCAATGTTGTTTTCCCTATATTGCCGTCACCTTCATCCATTCCTCTGAGATAAGCTTCACAAAAATAGACCATACAGATTATTTAAGAACATAGGAATCTGCAGTCCCTATCAGTCCAGTGGGTCACATACACTAATGAGACATAATGCTTCAGGAAGAAACTATTAAATGGAAGCTGCTATCTCCCTCAGGCAGTAGTGACACTGCACATTTCATTTCTCAGCAGCTATACAGCTACTGAACTACTGAACCATCTGCCATATGTGTATATGTAAAATTATATTTAAAAATCAAGTAACTTGAAGAAACACTACAAAGAAAGAGAACAGAAGTTCTCACTTTTGCCATGTGTCTGTGTTAGCTATTTATTTACCTCTCTGCCTCCTCAAAGGTCAGGGCTGTTTTCCCCACCTTAATTTAAAAAAGCCTCAAGAGTTAGGTTAGACCTATGTGTGATTGGTACAAGGTCAGCCAGCAAGTTTCATGCCTGAGGGAGAATTTGAAGCCGCTTGACCTGGTACAACATTAGAAGTGCATTCCTCTGTCCACTCCAGCATATTCTGTTCCTTTTTATATTGTTTATGCATATGACACTGCATTATACACAAACACACACAGAGAGAGAGAGAGAGAGTCTATGTCATACACATATAAAACTGTCACTGACTAGTATGTGCTATAGAAACAACTTTTCCTCTATTTGGTATCTATTATCAACATTTATATGTTCTTCACACACATGAAATAGAAGTTCAGAAATATTTTAGTGTCATATGGAAAAAATGACATAGCTTTCCTGCCACACAGAGTCAGGCTTAAGTCTGAATATCTTTCAGATATAGGTTTTTAAATGACTTTTGGTGGTTTGTGATAACGTCAAGAAAGAGCGTCTTCATATTTCTTAATGCTTCATCTTTCTTAAACTTACTTCTTGCCTGATATTTTGAACAGAAATAAAGGAATATGACTTCTATCGGCCACCAGTTCATTCAGATCATCATCTGCTTACATTAGACTTCTTCAATACGAAGCCTTTCAGATGTATTGGATCCTCAGTTTTACCACTTTAGCCACCCCTTCCTCAATTGGTCCTTACCTTTAAAAAATGGAACTTTGCTTACACTGTCATCTTGTTATGCCAGGTCATCCCAACAGCAATGATCTGCGGCATTTCTAGGGATTGTAGCTGCCAAGTACCAGGTTGGACAAGGCTGTACAGCAGTAGCATGCCATCCAGCTGTCCTGATTTGGCAAAAACTGTCTTGATTAACCATAGGTCACCCACATTTCGAACTCTTTAAGATGTCCTAGTTTCTTTGTCTCCCTCCCACTTTCCCTCTTTGTCTTCAGCTTACTTCAGTTAACGCAAACTAACCAAAGTACAAATACAGTTTGCAATCAATTAATTTAGGGGGAGGGGAAGCAGAGTAGAGGAGGGGCAGAAATTTATCCTCCCCATTAGGCTCTGGCAAAAGCAAACTACTGTAGCTCCCTCTAGCTTGTGAGTTCTGCTTATTTAATACTTGGTCATTTTGACCATACCGTGATGTTGCTTTTAACACATGTCTCGGTTTTCACTGTGAAATACTGGAAGTTATGCAGTAGCTGTCTGGGATGCCAGTACAGATTCTTTCCCAGTCCTATCAAAAGGTACCCAAGACTGCACTCAGTCATTTTTTCACACAGATCATATGGCCTAACATCAAACTAATGGCCTTTCCCGAATCTATCAGTTGTTTCTATGTATATGTTATGTGTTATCTACTTAGTCTTTGGAATGGTAAGGCTGGAAACCTAAATAGTAACATTAATAAAATTAATAATAATGTGATCTATTTTAGGCCTGTAGGAAAGGAACATGTTGTCCTAGCTATGTTGTTCTGGGTACAATAGCAGCAACACAGAAACCTCCATTCAAGTTTCTGATTAAGAAGCAATTTTCCACATCAGTTCCCAAATATTCAAGAAAAATGGAATTATCCTTGCCATGGTTCTCACCCCCTGTTTGACCTGAGGATTTGCCCTGTTTTTAACATGGGAATTTGTTTATAGTCTTCCTCGGTTATGTCAGTGCAGCAACACGTATTTTCCACAGATTGAAACTGGTAATATTAAATCAACATACAGAAATCTTAGCTGTGTTCTGCACCAATTTCTAATCCCTACTTTAAAAAAATATTCAAGGGGGAGGATTCTTAGCTCCTTTAAGGTAGCCTTATTTCGAATGTTAATATGTTTATGCTATGTTCTGAATTATCCAAGACATATTCAAGTAAAGGAAGGGAGACAACACTCATATTTTTGTTTGAAATTAGCCTGCTTTTATGGATTATTGGACAAATAAGGCACATTTCTTTTCTGATTTAGGATATCACCATTGTAATAGTCCCTGGCTGATTGTTGTTCTTGTTATTTATTAAAGTAAATCTTAAAAAAATGAAAATAAAAAGCAAAGTATTAGCATTAAATGCTATTTAGTCTATGTATCAAAGGATATGTGCTTCTCTAACAGACTCCATATTGTACTGCCAATCTTTAACTCCAGTTAACACTGCTCTTATTATAAAATAGGCAGCTTTTTGATGCATACAAACATTTGTCTCTATCCTGAACTCTTTGGGAGTGTTATGCTGACACAAAACTTTGTGTTAATATAGGGTTAACCTGTTTCTTCTCAGAGCGGAAATTTTCTGAAATTAAACTTAAGTCCTGAGGGTTCCAAGCAAACACACAGTGATTACTTAAATTCAACAGCTAAGAGGGGAAAAAGGCTCATTTTGTGAATGGACACAGGTCTCTTTGATGGCATGTCCTTCCTGTTTAAAGTACCAGAATTGATTGGGAATTGCTATTCACTTCCTGGAACTCTATAGACTTTTCTGTTAGTTATTGATATTGTTCAGTCTGTATAAGTTTAGTAATTTAATGGATTGATAGATTTCCCAGCATGACTACTCTTAGGTTTCCATTCAGATAGCAAAAAGAGAGAAGATTAAGGCACTATCTTTTCAGCAGCAGAATATTCAATCCTTTATCCTTTTCAATCTAGACTGGATGAGAGACTAAAAATGATCAATTACATAATGAAATCCAGTATTGCAAAAATAGTGCCAGAATAATAATAATAATGGATCTTTTCTTATAATGTATTTCAAAACAAAACAGAAAGGAGAGAATACAGTAGAAATGCAATTTAATTAGATGAGCAGAGGCTTAAAATACTGTCTTATTCCCCACAGGAAAGGAAAACAGATAATAAGGGAAGATGACAGAATTTTATTATAATTCATGACTAGTTCCTGGTAACAAAACATGCTGTCTCACTGCTTTTTCTGTAATAACAGAGCTAAACCTGTTAAAATGATTTGCCTGACAGCCCTTATCATCCAACCAAAGACATAAAATTTAAAAAATGTCATCCAGCGCTTAATTACATTTTTCCACATTGATAAGCTTTCAGAATTTTAACTCAATTCAGCATCTTTGATCCAGAAGAAGGTGGAGTCTGGAAACAAGGAAAAAAAAGTACGCAGGAAAACATACCATCATTTCTACCACTAAAAACGCTGTTTTTGTTGAATGTTTTCAACAAGTTCTGTACAAAGGGAAATTTCTTAATCTAAGGTTACATAGGGATCTCCCTGTAAGACTTCTAACACCACAATTACACTTACTAAAAAGCAAACCCCACAATGGCGTAGTGTTAGCTTTTATTTTTCATATGCCAGCTTATAAGCAAACCTTATCATACTTATATTTACCAAGAAGTCTGAGAACTATTCATGTGTCTTTTAAGTCAGAAGGTATTGCACTGTATTTAAAAACAAACTATTTAGGTAACAAATTTACTTTTCAAAGAATATTCGCTCTTAATATAAGGGTGAAATGGGTCTAAGATATGGATACATATCTGAAAAGCACATTTCCAAAATTATCCAAGGGTTCTCATCATTTTACATTTAAATCACAAGTTTTACCCCACAAACCCTCCCAGCTGCCCTATGAAAGACAGAAGAAGAACATTAAACCTCTGAACATCTTGAAAAATATGCAAAAACAGATTTTAGTCATGGGACAAAGCTGTATTAAGTTGCAACTACATGCTCATGGCTCAGGTATAATAGTTTTTGTTTCTTCTTTTGAAATTCTAATTCTCTTCTTTGGTTAGTATTTCCAAACAGGTTTCTTCTATGTTACAGAACAAAGATGAAGATGAAGGCAAGAGTTATTTCCTCAGGAATAGCATCCTCGGGTGCCATCCCTGAAGAAAGACAGGATAAAATAAAATAAAATAAAATAAAATAAAATAAAATGTTAATTTGTTAATAGTTGATAATCTAAATTAGAGCAGTACCTATGTACCTTCTGAGACTTGTTACAAGAAAATGAATACCTCATCTTGATCATTCACACATTTTCCATATGTTAAAAGGCACACTGTTAAAATGCATATAATTGAAAACAAAATATTCAGGAACATGTTTCAGTCATTGGGAGAAAGTTGCATCAATTTGCAACTAAATACATAACTAAGAAGAAGCACATTAAAACTATATGTATTTCGATGTGGGAAGAAAACACTAAATCTCAGACTTTGAGACGATACAAAGATAACAAGAAAATGAGAGTAAGATTCAGGGAAACTCCACAAGATCAAAAAAAATTTTCACAACTTGGTCTTTATGTAATTATGCAAATTGTTGAATGTAACACATGACACACGTCAAGGAAACATAAATGCATACACACAATAACCTTAGTTTCCATTTTTGATACTTTACAAAAAACATGATAATTATATTGACTCAGGGTTTTTTTCCATTGTAAATGTTAAGCTTCCCTCCCACAACGTTTTGGAGTTAGAAGAAATTACAAAGCTGAGAATGGTGGGGAAGCCTAGGATAGCTAGGATCTTGTGAAATTGAGTACATTTCATTTTGATTAACTGACTCTCAATGTTATTATTTTTATAATAGCTGTCAAATTCAAATCAATAATATAATCTAAGCTGAGAACGCCTAGTGTCATCCTCTTGTCAACATTTGAGAGACAGCATACCATTCAAGAGGAGAATGAGGTGATTTTGAGAGTTAAGGGATTTACTCTATCCAACAGATACATGAATAATGGGGAGGGGGATAACAAAACAGAGAAAAATGCAATGAGCATGCTGGATTCATGAGCAGGATTACTCAGAAGTAAGCCTTTCTAGATACATGGTCCCACTAATCCTGATCCTATTTTGCCTTATGAAGCATTTGAGTCTCATTGTACAGCTAGAAATTTTCATGCAAGTTGACCCATGCCTGTTTGTTGATTCCTCTCTAGATCTGGTCATGGAAGACCAAAGAAAGATGTGGGTGCATGGAAGAAAAGATGGAAGTATTCTTTCTGTGACACTGTGCAACATCATTATTGGCCACAGTGATTTTTTGTTTGTTTGTTTTGCTTGTTTGTTCAGGGATCAGCTTGAACTTCTAATCTTTTGGTTTTACTGAGCTTAAGCTGACTTTATTCCTGCTTTAGATCACTGAATTGTACTCGGAATAATGTACCCAAGGGCCACTGGTTAGAAAATCACAAAATATCTGTCTTTTCCCTTGACCTTTAAACAATCTCCAAGGCTTAAAAATATGTCATCTTCTGTACAAACTTCCCTGCTGTGTCATACCTTTCCTTTATTATCAAAGCTTTACTCTATATTTGGATTTCCCTGAAGCAAAGTCATATTTCACTACACATTGTTGTCCATTCATTTTTACCATCTCTACCACACACCTTTCTTAAAGTTAAGGTACGGTAATGTTGCTTTCATTGCAGTGGAAACTGTGAATATCTTTCATTGCTCTTTTCAACAGGAGATGTAAAGCCCTCAGCCTTCCTAACACAAACAGTTGAGGACTATGGGGTATCACATTTAAATTTCCAAATCTGTTTCATGCATGTAAAAAGGCAGTTGTCTGTAGCTTCTAGACATGGGCTAAGAGTGGTGCTGCAACCCACATGACTGTCAGCTGACTTGTCCACACTCAAGTATGGGCAGAGTAGGAACTATTGGAACTATTTCCAGATATGACTACAGACTGTTCTAATTAAATGATTGTGAAGGAAGCATATGGAAAAGGGAAATGCTGGGACTTCTCTCTCTCTCTCTCTGGCTGTTTCTGCACTACACTATTATAGCACTTTTATTCCACTTTCACCATCCTATGGAATTCTGGGGTTTGTAGTTTACTGAGGCCAAAGAGCTCTCTAGCTGATAATTTAAATACTCCTACCTAAACTACAAACCCCAGAATTCCACATGATGTTGAAAGTGGAATAATAGCACTAAAACAATGTAGTGCAGAAATGATCTCTCTCTCTCTCTCACACACACACACACACACACAGGTTGGTTAGTTGATTGATTGGGGTTGGCTGTTTTTTTTTCTTTTTCTTTTTTTAAGAAGTTGTATAATCAGGTTTCAGATTTTTAAGAAGGAAAACCTCATTTTCAACTTATTTCCTAGCATATGTGAAAATGTTTCATGCACTTAGTGAATTTCCTTGGTCACTCAGAAAAAGGAAATATGTTGTCTTTTCTTATACATGAGCTTTGAAAACTGCATTTGCCTCCTCCTCCATGACTGACTTGTTTGTAGTCCTTTCACTCAATAGTAAAAAACAAAACAAAACATGTCTCTAAACACCAAGAGGATAATTCTGAAAGATTCAGAAGGATTCACATGGCAGATCCAGAGTTTGGCAGCTTTACTCTTCTAGACTTCAAGTGCAAATATGGCTTCCTGAGTTTCCCAAAGTCTAAGCAGCCTATAATTTCCTCCTATTTAAAATAGATTGAGTGCAAAGTCCTTCTATCTGGACAACCATGTTACATAATATAGCACTATGTTACCAATTTAACTGTCATCGTCCTATCCTATAAATTCTTAGGATTTGTAGTCTCCTAAGGTATTTAAGATTTTCTACCAGAGATCTCTAACATTAAAGCTCTGCTATGTGCCAGCTCTGCTCAGCAAACTACAAATCCTAGAAATATGTTGGGAACAGCCATACCACTAAACATGGTATCAGAGTGCTAGCATTATGTACTATAGATACATCCCAGGTATCCTTTAGGGAAATCACCCAGACATTAACATTTTAGTTATGTAGAGAAGAAAGTCATTTCACTATTTATTTTGTTCTTTTCTAGTTTATTCCTTTTATATTTAAATGCTATTACATGATAATCTTTTTTTTTAAAAAATCAAGCTTACTTTTTAATCACAACTACACACTAGGATTTTCACCATCACCCTTCTTGGGAAATGCAGGTTTCCTTTCTTGGGTACAGTCATTTTCCTACAGAGCAGTAGTGACCATTAATCCAGTTAAGCAGATTTTTTAAAAATGATCTAAAATGTTTAAATGGATTTTTTTTAAAAAAGGCTCAAGATTCAGATTGGAGAATGAAGAATGCCTTTTGTGATCTACCAAGCCAAAAGGAGTCCATAATACAGTTTCAGCAGTTACCAATGACTAGCATATTTAGGTGTAGTTGTGTGGGCTATGCAACAAAGCACAACAAAATAGAACAAAATTCAAAATCACAAAACAGTGATACCTTTTTCAGGTTAACTAAAAAGCATAAAATATATCATGCTGCTGCTAATGGAGTTGAAATTTTATTATCTGTCTTTTACTGCTCTTTGTCTCCAGTCTTCACATGGCAAGAAAGGAAGCGTCCTTTGCCTGCACTGATATCCCTCCAGACCTCCTTACCTGGCAACAGAAATAATATTGGAGACAAAATGTAGGCTTGTGACTTTAACATCATCACTCTTCTTCTCCTGTATGATTTTAACATCTCTCTCTGATGATGGAGCTGCTGAAGCTTTGAAAGCATGCATGATTTTGCACTTTTTGTACATTTTGTCATTTTGTGCATTTTATTTGGTTCAATAAAGGTATTGCTATTTTGTGGATTTTGTTGTACCAGTGGCTAAGTAACTCCCAGTGTTAATTGTCTGTCTGGTACTGAACAGACAGGGGGGATAATAAGCATCTGGCAAGCCACAATGCATGGTTGGTGGATGGCAGGAGGATCACAGATTCTACAAACCTCAATTAAATTATGGTGTGTGTGCCAGCCATGATTTTTTCTATACTACACTGCTTTTATTTCTTGGCTGTTTCCCAGTGTCCCTTAGAATTCAACAAAGGTTTAGGGTTTTTTTTTCTTGGCTTGCCCTGTAACAAACTGCTGTAGGCAATAATATTTATTTTCTTCATTGCTCAGTGTCACTAAATCTAATAGCCTGTAGCAGTTAGCTGAAACTAGACAGTGGACAAAAATAACACTTACATTAATCTCCAAAGCCTGCATGAACACAGTACATGATTCATAGAAGCATGAACAGTGCAATATGCCTATAATACAAAGTGGACACACAGAATCTCTCTGTATGCAGACTTTCTTGTTTTCTATGATGTTTTGGGGCAAAAATGCTTACCAATACATCCTAGAAATTCCCTATTTATTTAGTGAAATGGAAAAGTCTTGCAAATCTTAAACTTTTATGTGCACATCAACACTGCTGAATTATACTTACTTTGTTTATAATTGTTCCCACATGTGTGTGTCAAAGAAGCTCAGAGCCAAACGTACAATGCTTATACCATTTCAAAATTATGACAAAACTTGTGACATAGGTTCAAATGAAATACAGTAACACTCAACCACTCGATAAACACTGGAAATCAGAACTCTCCAATCCTTAACACACTCACACAGATTACTGCACAGAAATTGATGTTAACAGAGTGTAATTTGGTTTTCCCAAAGGACAGGTATGTGCCAGACACATTTGACTGAAGAACCCTTTCTGTCTGAAACAGACAGAAAACAAGGCTGTCAAGCATCATTCATTCAGAATGCAAATAAGCTACGGAAAAGCAATAGAGCCACAGAGATATGTGCAATAAAGACTGATTGTACTGATTGCTTTTCCTTAAATTACCATCCTTTAAATGCCAAAGCAATACTCTTTTATGGCACAATCAAAGGAAATTGGTGACAGAGAAAGTAAGTATACTTTGTAACTATAAACAGACATCTCAGTATATTTAATCAGTCTGTCAAAGTGCATTTTGAAAATGATATGGCCTTGGGTCCGGACGAATTGCCTTTCCTGCACAAACAGGCCTAGCTTTTTTTTTTCCTTCAACCTATAAGAAACGCTATGAAATTCTGTGGAAACCATTCCAGTTTTCAGGTTTGCAAGCTAGCTAAATATGTAACATTCAAATCTGAAGCAAAAGATTCAGCTATTGAGAGGTTAACCCATGGAACTTTGTCTTTGTTTGGGCTTTTTTCGATCAGGAAGAAGGCTTTTCTTTTTCCAACATGGTCCACACAGCAATGGGGAAGGCTACAACTCTGTGTTGGATGAAAATGCTGCAGCTTCAAAGAGTTTTTAAAAAAGACTGCAATAAACACACACACACACACACACATCATGGACTAAGTTAGCTCCAGCTAAGTGAGCTCTAGCTAGTATCAGGAGCAGCTCATACGGAATCAGAGAGATACATGTAAAGATCACTTAATCTCAATTTCACTGTTACTACCTATATTTTCTTCCCATCTTTTTTTAAAAAAATTGGATTATGAGAATTTGAGTTGGTTGGCTGGTTTTCTCTACATAAACATGCGTGCATATTTTGTCATGTAATTTTCCTAATGTACACAATTTTAACACATTTGTCCACAAAGTATGCATTTTTGTATGAAATTTCTTCATTGACTAAAGTGTGTGTGTGTGTGTGTGTGTATTCATACATACATTTACATCTCAGATGGGAAGGAGAAAAATAATTTGCTGCTTGCAGTTTCTTGCCAGTGATAGTTCAGATGTAAACACACATACATTTAAAAGTTTTTCAGACACTCAAAAAAATGGGTGTTGGACAAATGGACATCCATTTTTAAATATCAGTTAATATGGAATTTCCCCTCATCTCTAGTGTTTTTGTGTTGTTGAGGTCCCCCCCTCCTCATGAAAGCAAAGGCAAACTGGCTTCAAGGCTCCTGAGATAGCTTTTTGAGGGAAAAGTACAGGATACTCTTGCCTAGAGTTTGGACAACAGAGCAGCCAACATGACATACAATAGATTCTCTCTTTCTCAACTCTGGAAACTGCTTTTTCTACTGACTGAAAAGTTGTTGCCATGTTTGCCCAGGTGGCAACACCTATTTTCATAACACTGTGCTGATGGAATGCATTACGATCCTGCCCCAACTATCTTTGATCTGTATGACTGCCAATTTGACTACGGCCCTTTCCGCACCATACATCAATAGCAGGTTACAATCCCAGCATTGCCATTTCCATGATGATGTTGGGTTTGCAACGCTCTCTACTGCACCCTTTCCCCTTAAGCAGATGAGTAGTGTTATTGCCACCGGTGTTCCCTCCGCACTACAGTGTCATTGGCCACTCCCTTTCCCTGTCTTTTCCGCACCCCACAACTCCTGGTTGGTCAGCATTTTTTTTTTTTTTTGTAAGCTATACTAATGCAGCCATGTTGTATTTGGTACACTATTATATTGTTGCACTATAACACTAAAAAAATTATTTAAAAAAAATTAAAAAGTTAACTCAAAGGAGAAATTTAAAATAAACATGGTGAGGTGATAGATTCCAAACTTGCCATACCATGTGAGTTGATGAGGGAGGAACAAGCTGGGCATGCCCACACACACTCCATTCCTGGATTTGCAATGACAGGAAGTGCTATTACAAAACCCAGCTGACAGGATTGTAGCACTAAAGGAGGCTCTTAATAATTTTTTTTCTGGAAATGAAACAGGGCTGATTTGTCACAATTGGGAACAGGATAGCAGCTGGATAGTGATGATGTCATGCAGTAGCATGGTTCCTGGACTGGGAACAACCTGTTGCTGTGGCAGGATAACGATGTCATGCGGAAAGCGCCTATGATATCACACAAAGGAATTCATTCTATGCAAGTCAATACGCAATGAATACTGAGAATGTTTCCAAATGATAGCATAGCATATCTATGTTCACCTATCCAAAGTTCATCATATGGATTTACTTAGGATTGACTTGGGTAAAGAACACATCCAATCTGAAAAATACATAAACCAGAAGACAGTGGATTTTATGGTTTGATCAAAACAAAACAAAAAAGCACTCACCTTACTTCATTATATAAAAAGCCCACAGATAGATATTCATACCCAGATTTTCATAGTTCTCATCCTGCATATTCCATATGGAACCTGACATATTGGTAGGGTTTGGGGAGAAAAAGGTTGGATCAAAAGTTTTTTTAAAAAAATAATAATCAAGGCTTGGCATTGGCTATCATTGGACTACTGGCCATCACTTACAATTCTGTAAGTACTAACACTTTATAGAAGATTATTTAGTTTTTGATAACAAGCCTGCAATCATATATATGTGAACCAAATTTTTGAAGCGTGACTGGTGAGCAGCAATACTCATATTGATAATAAATGTTTAACTAAAACCTTTCTACTGCATGGACACCATCCTTGTGGATATTCCATGCAGTGGAAACATCTTTAATATCCAAATATGGTTGGAGGGTCACCATTTGTCTATCGGTAACAGAATATAGATAGACAAGATAGATAGATAGATAGATAGATAGATAGATAGATAGATAGATAGATAGATAAATAGATATCCAGAAAGCTCTCAAGGTACAGGTAAACATCTGAGCAACATCTGCAACAGATGGGTGCATCTTTATTAGCTAAAGATGAGTGCATCTTCGGTTTTTGGAATATAATATTGCAACTGTAAATTTAATTTTCCAGAATATTATCAAAATGAAGAAAGATATTTGTTGAGAAAGGGATTTTTAGCATCTCAGATTGTATAGTTTGTCCACTAAGAGTCTAAAGAATTTAGAATGCCAGCCTCTCTTTTAAGATACTAATGTGATCTTAGGTTTCATTACTGATCCAGGGCACAGGAAGTAACAGCTGCATTCTATTATGCATTATTCAATCAGCCTTATCTGGAATTCTGTGTCCAGTTCTGAGTGTATCATTTTAAGAAGGACCTTGAAAAGTTAGAATTCATCCCCAGAAGTGCAAGTACGGTGCTGAAGAGAGCAGGAGTGGAAAGTACTCATTCATAGATAGATAGATTTCTCATAGTGAAGAAAGGTTGTCTAAACACCCCTAGATTTGTTTTTGTTTTGTTTTTTCATTTTGTAACATTATACAAAAAATAACTTGGTTGAAATAGTTTCATTCACTAAGCCTAGAAATGAAAAGATTAAGGAGAAAGATGAGAGCAATTTTCTGCCTCAAATGTGATCATGCAGAAGGTGGGGAAGACATGATCTTTGATAATCCAGAAAACTGTAAAAGAAAATTCATAACAATGAGAGCTATTTTGCAGAAGAACAGGCTGCATCAGGATGTAGCTGATTCTTGTTTGCTGGAAGTCTTTATGAAAAGGCAGGGTAACCATGTGTCAGGGATGTGATAACCACATAACCTACTTAAAGCTGGAGGCTAGATTATACGCCTTACAGGAAACCTTCCATCACCATGATTCTAGTATTCGCAATTTACACACTCAGTAAAATAGGCCTACTTTTTTCTTTGTTGGGTATCATTTTTAATCTCAGTGCCTTTCATTATTTATTCCATGATGCAACCCATCATTACAACTATACTGTCTAGCAAAACACTTTACATATGATTTTGTTGTTTTTGTGTTTCTTCAAGTCATGGCCAACATATGTACACCCTAAGAAAAACCTATCCTGGGGATTTCTTGGCAAAATTTGTTCAGAGGTGCTTTGCCTTTGCATTCCTCTGAGAGTGAAAGAATGTGACTTCCATGACCAAAAGGGAAATGGAACCCAGCTTTCCAGAGTTGTAGTCCAACCACAAAGAACCACACCATGCTGGATCAAATATGATTTTAGATCTAACTAATTTCCTTAATTTTATTCTCCTTATTTTCCTATTTTACTTAACTATATTGGCATACATAATAATTTTTCATACATAACAAATTATGCCAATATTGTAATGTCAATAATGGAAGGAATCTTGCCATACTGTTCAGTCATAAAAAATACACATATTACTATTCCTGATGCTTCAGATACTGAAGGGACATTTTTATGGTCTGCTATTGGATCAATCAGAAAGTCAAGCCATCCAAATAAGTTGTATTATCCACTGCCAGAAATTGATAAAGCGCAAGTTCACTCCCACATCATTGCCATGGGGATTAATAGGAAAATATTGCTTTCTGCAACCCATGGTAGCAAGTTAATAATGTCTCTTCAGAAGCAAGCCCAATTGGACTTATTTCCATATAGGCTTCCCCCACTTTTATGACACATTAGGGACTGGAGCACTATGAGAAAAAAAGAACTGGTTGAAAAGTAGAACCCTTACAATATACTATAACAGGGCTTTCCAGTGCTTCATCTGAAGTGTGTAGATGTGTTGCCGACAATCTTGAAAATGCACGTTATTTATAAATCATATATTTTTAAAAATATATGAAAAGTTTTCATGAGATATGTTGTATCCCCAAACATTTTGCTATTACAATTTATGTACGCATCTGTATCTGTTATAATGAGTTAGTTTAACCTCTTGTTTGCTAGTAAAACTGAATTACTGTGTCGTGAAATGATGCATGTCTAAAAAGTATGTCACCAACATGAAATGTTTGGAAAGCTCTGTACTATAGGGAGCATGAAGGACTTACAGAGGCTCACTTGGGACTGACTGAGCATGCTCGCAAAATCTCTCACCTGGCTTAGCACCTTTTCCCCCTCTCAGCTTGCTTTGTAAGCAGCACATGCATGCAAACAGTTCCAAGTCAGCCTCTGTAGTCAAGAAAAACTGATGAAAGGGTGGAATCCCCACTGAATTTATGGAACTTGTCCTTAATTTAGAAGCATAAAAAAAGTTGTCAGATAATAGGGCATCAAAAGGAGGGGGCTTCCTGTATTTAGACTCCAGCCCTCCGTGAATTTTTAGGCTGACTGGTTTTGTTCTGTTTTATGATGGTGTGAGAGCCTATCCTGGAGGATAATATATATATTTCATTAGATTAAATCATAGCTATAATAAGAGCTATGACAGGAAGTGAGGTGTAGACCATGATTGTCATCTCATCCCTTCTATACGCAAGTGAAGCAAAACTGATTCAGGACAAACTTTTACACAGAAGAAATATAGATCTTCATGTTAATGAAAGACCAAAATATGTATGGCCCATGGAACACAGGGAACCTTGGTATCATGCTACCAAATTATATGTTTTTTTAAAAGATGTACATACAACAGTTTGACTGCTTTCCATCAAGAATATTGTGGAATCTTTCATACTGAAAAAGATAGTATCTTTACCTTTGTGATTCACTGAACAGCTGTATCATTTTCTTTTAGGGCACAAATTAGCATAATTGAGGTGGATTGCTTACATTTGGCATGAAAACAGACTGATGTAGCTATGTCTCATCAGTTAAAATCCTTTTACTGCACCACCTTGTTCTAGCAGCATTCAGAGTTTGAAGATCAAAGAACAATTTGTCATACAAGATGTAACAAATCAATGTTTATGAAATTCCTAAATAAACTGAGTAACGCTGAATTGCTCACATTCCCCTACATCCTCAGAGAAGACAAATGCATTGTTGTGCATGTTGTGGGAGAGAAGGAGCTTGAAAAGTCCTAATTTTTTAATCAATTACAAGTCATTTGTAACTATTTGACTAATGGGATTAAAGCCCAAAGGTTATGTTCCGTAATAGCCGTGTACCCTCATGGATTCCTAACAGATGGTCTTTACAGTCAACTTGATCATCTCATAAAATTGTATGGTTAGACAATAACTTTATTAGACTCATCAACAATGCACAAATTGTGAATAAGCTTTCAAGGGAGTAAATTCTATTTAATCTTGAATAGAGTATACTAAGTTAAATTAATGGTACTTACATTCGAGTTGGATATTAAGGCATAGTAATTCAATGATTCTATTCTCATTGGGAGAAAAATTTGAAATCAGACAAGACATTAAAAAAAAAGGAAAGGGGGAAATGTGGGAAGCGCTAGCATTATATTGAAGTCACAGTCTACATAGTTATGCAAATCTGCCAGTCTCATTCTTCTACATTTCCTCAATTTCCCACCCACATTCTCATTCTTTCTCATTTCTATACCACATTATAAGATTTTTTTTCCTTGTGATGAAATTTCCTTCCTATTTCTATACACTTTTTCCCTAAAATGTATGCATTTTCAGTCAGAGCATTTTTTAATAATGTATGTGTTTTGTATGCTTCTCAAGCTTCATCAATACATGGATTTCCAAGGCAAATTGTGTTCCACAACACCAGGAGTTACAGGTAGTCTGAAATGGGCATTTTCAGACAGAAATGTGGATACAATAAATTGCTTTCTCATCCTTAAGACAGTCTTCAAACAGAGTAAAAGAAAAGAAAAGATGCAGACTTAGGTGGATTAGACTCCACTTGTTATAAAAATTTTCAGATTACCATTTGGGACAATGGATGACTGGGATTACTACACCCACACATCTCTACTAGATGTGTTCCTATTACTCATGAAATATTTATAACGTTATGATGTCCATATCAACAAGCAAATATTTATACACATCTTTAAAGTACAAAGTGTTGGTTATTACCTTTAAAGCCCTATATGATTGGGTCCAAGTCACCTGCAGGATCACCTCCTCCCATACAATTCACTCCACACACTCAGGTCCTCTGGGGGCAATTTACTTAAACTGGCCAGGACTAGACTGGCAACAGTCACTCAGAGGATCTTCTCATTGGCTGCCCCTAGACTGTGGAATCACCTGCCAGAAAATATTCGACAGCAAAATACGCTGTCCAAATTTTAAAAAGTGCTAAAGACCTATCTCTTCTGGTAGGCCTATCCAGTCTATTTTTAAGTATACTTTCAACTGTACTTTTAATTATGATATACTTTAATTATGGTATATTTGTGCTTTAAATGGTTTGTGTTTTAGTGTATTTTAACCATGATTTGTTTTTAGTTGTATCTATGCTGTACCCCATTTCAAGCCTTGAGGAGAAGTGGGTAACAATTTTTTTATTACTATTATTATTATTTACAGTACGATTGGGCCAACTGAATTCTCGAATCCTCAAATCCTGGGTAAGGATTCAAGATTCCTGAATCTGAATCCTTGTGCCAAAATAGGCAAACTTAATCTTTTGAATCCGTCAACTAAATAGATTGTTGGAGACCGGGACGCCTGAAAACCTGGGAGACCGGAATGCCTGAAAACCTGGGAGGCTGGGATGCCTGAAAATTTGGGAGACTATACACACAAGGGAAGATAGTAAGTAGGTGAGGTTTTCCCTTGGAGTAATAATGGCCTTTGCTAACAATTTCACAAATTACATCTGGGATTGTATTCTAAGGTATTTAAATTGAACATTTCATATTTAAGTTCAGTACTTGACCGGAAGCTGCAGGCTTAAGATTTCAAGGGCAGCTGAAACATTCCCTTGCAAACCTCTTCCAGACACAATTCTGGGGTTTTGAGTTTTACAAGGTGTCACAGCCTTCTCTGCCAAAGTGTACTGGTGTATCAGCAAACTACAAACCCCAGGATGCCAGAAGGAGCTGTGCAAAGAAAAGCCAGTTTTGACATGGATTAACTCTCTACTGTAGTATGTGGCCCTGTTTACACAGGCAGGAAAATGTGGGATTAATCCACACTTTCCTTCCTGTGTAGAAAGGGCTTTCATGTCATTTTCAATCTGGGGAGATCCTGAGGCAAAACTATGACAATTTTCCTGGCCAGATTTCTTCAGAGGGAGGTTTTCCTTTCCTAGGCTTTTGCTAAGGCTGAGAGAGTGTGTCTTGCCCAAGATTATCCTTCTTTCCCTTGCTTTTTAAACTCTTTTTTAAAAAAGGATTCAAAAGATTTGAGATTCGTGAGATTCGTGGATTCCTTTCCAGGGATTCTGATCCGGATTCAGATTTGGAAAATTCTGGATTTGTCCCGTCCCTAATTTACAGAGTAGTTGACCTCAGTTGTCAAGATGAGACAGAAAGACAAGGAGAAATGTTTTTAGATTCAGTCCACTATTATATGTGTGTTAGTTTATTTAAAAGAGGTATTATCTAGTACTTTATGTTGTCTCAGGGATCTATTTATCTAAGCAAGTTCACTTGTCTAACTAGTTCTATTGTCCTGTCATTCTTCTCCTAACTCCTTGTTCTTGCAGGTAATTTGAGAGGTCTATGCCTGAAGTTGTTGCATTGGCAAGGATACAGCAGGAAATAACAATCTTTCAGTTGTCCCAACATAAAAATTCATACTATCCCAAGCTCAACAGCAACTGGCTGATAAATCTGACTTCGGTGATCTTGGAAGGTTGTTACAGAAGTTTTCCTCCTCTTTGAGACTGTTTCAGCGTCTGCCTTCTGTGATTACTTCTGTTCTCCTGCTGTTACCTATGGCAGATAGTTATAGCTTGCTGTGATTCTGTTACCCCAGCTATCATTTTGCAGACCATATCTGTGCTACCACTTCAGCTTTGTCTAGATTGTTCTTGCAGAAAACTCTTTATCCTTTTTTTCTAGTACAGGACTGTCTCTAACAGGGCTCTGTCCAGCCTCCCTCTCTCTCTCTCTCTCTCTTCAGTAACTTTCCATCCAATTACATTAACTTCTGGCAAAATGCAAAATGGCCTCTAATGAATTCTCAGTTACAATTTCTTGTACATGTTTCAATATGTTTAAGAAACTTGTAATTTCTAAATGCATCTATTTTAAAGATGCCTGGGGAAAGATTTTTGAACTGTAAATTTTCAAATTTTCATTGTACCTCAGACACAATGAAATGCAAAAGACACTCTCAGAATTGTTTCTTCTTGTTTTCTTCCCCTCCTATCCCAAGTTGTTTGGCAGACCAATGAGGGAAGATATAGTATTACTTTCCAGATATATCACTGACCCTTGTCATCTTTTTTTTAAAAAAAATCCATTGTCCAGTACAAAAGCAGTAGATTTCTACAGTCCAAATATCAGAAATGAAAAATCCTTAAACCACAGCTATGCTATGTTCACTGTCACATGGACTTTTAGACTCAGTCCTGTTTGTTGGATGAAACACAGCAACTTCTGGACAGGTAATATAGAATTTCATCCAGTGAAGGAAAAACAAGTCTTATTCCCTGTCCATGTGAGCTTTGTATAAACCTATTTGACCAAATTTTAACGCCAACCTTTTATTTTTAAAAAATCACAAAATGACCACCCCAAAAAAAAATCCTCCACCATTCATTACTGTATATATTACACCCAAAATTTTGCATAAATGTGAATTTAGTATTCATTTTTTAAATGTATTCTGGCATTTGTCTGTGGGGAGAAGAGAAAGCCAAGAGCTCATGAAATCTAAAAGATGACTATTCCAATTCACATATTAGTCTCGGAAATATGAATACAAATTTTGGAAACCAGCTTGGTTCATGATCCCTGGCACTATTCAACAGTGGTGATGTGCTTCTGTAAGCACCATTCAGAGCACTTTATTCTTGTTAAAACATCTTACCAATTTAAGCCTCCTATCCTCCTTGAAAATTAGTAGGTGAGGTGACCCCCGGAACAAAAGTATGGAGAATATGCAAAAATATGGTGAGTTGACTGAACAAGTTGAAGACCCTTCCAGTAAAGTAAAGACAGATGAATAAATCTGAAGAAGGCACATGTGAATTGCTCAAACTGCACATGTAGACTAATACCATCATTCATAGAAGTACTTTGTTAAGGTAGTCAATGCTCATTAGGACCATATAGCAAATAGGACACTGAAGCTATTAGTGATATGTCTTACAACCACCTTTTGAAGTTGTAGAAGAGGTAGCATTTTGAACCAAGGATTTTACAGATCAGACACTAAACCACAGAAATACCATCTGTCCCTAACTTTTCAGATCTGATCCAATGCAAATCTTGAGTAGAAAAAAGCAATGAGAGTCACACCATTAGCCTACTCTCATCAAGTATATGGAAATAAAAAATGAGCAAAAAGAAAATGTGACTTGTATCTTATCTTTAGTATCCATTAATTGATAACTTAAGGAACCATAGCCAAGTATAAAGCTATGTCTAAGCAGTAACATCCAGTTCAAAGCTATAATTTGCCCCGGGGGAATCTGCCTCCTCCATGTATTTATGCTGATTTTTTTGCTTGTTTGTTTGAGCTCACAGTTAAATCCTGGTCCCACTGACCCAGTGTAAAATTTTAAACACACCATTGAACTTGTATCACTCTCTTTTCTACTTAGATCAGTTCATTTCATGCTCACAGCCTTTGAGCCACTGCATCTATTAATGGAAACCCTGTCACTAGCAATAAAAGCCACAATGTCTCAGAACAGATCACTCCTGTGTCACCAATATATAGGTCTATCAAAATCAAAAGCTTTATCCAAAACCACCACATCCCAACATTAATTCCTAACGTTCTTGCAGGCATTGTTCTTTGGCTGATTTGAACTTAAGTAGACCAGGCATGGGACTGCTCCATTTTCTCTCTTTTATGGAAGACCTAAAGCAGCGTGCAGTTTCTTAAAATTGATAAAAACAGAACAGTCAAAGAACAGAAATGGAAGAGAAATGGAGAAAAGGCAAGAGAGAACTACTTCTCAACAATGTTCATGCTTTAAAGAAAAAATAACTCAGAAACCTAATCGTAGAGAGGAACACAAGCAGGAATTTAGAACTCAAAGAAAGCAACATTAAAGCTTGCAGTTACTACACTGCTCCTATACCATTTGGCTTGACTCAAGGAGGCATTTTTGGCCTTTAAATTGTGTCTTGAAAACATCAGCAAAGCATCAAAGGCACAGAATCCATGGTATAACAAACCAAAAGATGAACAAAATACTATGCCAGCATTATACTGCAGGAGAAGAGTATATGACAGCAAGTATGGTATAGGTTTGAGTGTTGGGACTAGAACTCTGGAAGATCAGAGTTCAGATTACCTCTCAACTATGGAAATCCAGGGAGTGACCTTGGGCAAACTACACTCTTTCAGCCTCAGGCAAAGACAATGGTAAATGTTATCTAACAAATCTTGCTGAGAAAACCCATGATAGGTTTGTCATAGGTCAGAAACAACTTGAAGGTACACAACAACAACAAAGAAGAGTCTGCATCCACTATGACATTTGCAGAAATATTCATGGTTATATGTGGTTGTTTTCCAGAAATTCCCCTTCCTCTACACTATGATCCTGACATCTCACCCTCCATGCATAGCTAACTTCTACCAAAAATTCAAAGAGACAAGAGATCTGATCTTATCTTTTCATTGTCTCTTCTGATCTTCATTTATAAGACATGATTAAGGCTAAGACAGTAAAACACTTACCAAGAGTTCCCAGTTTTAGAAGCTTTCAAATTCTATCTGAGGGAGGCAGCATGATGCCATTTTAAATGCAGCACATTTCCCTCCCTGTTGAAAGAAGTACAGATTGTCCTTCAGTAAAACGACTGACAGCAATGTCTCAAAATTTATGTCATGCTGTTTTTTAAAAAATTGTTTTACTTTCTGCAAAAGGGGAACAGCTTCAATAATAATAGGTCTAAATCCTATTACTAACCTCAGCTAGAGTAGACCGAAAGAAATTATACATAATTTACATAAATAGTGATGCAGAAATCAACAATTGATTCAGTGGATCTCTTCTGGTGCAGGGTATTAGATCGGGCTACTCCTCTTGCTGGGACTACTAACAAGATTCACTTCTGAGTTTCAGTCATGTTAGTGACTCAAATCATGTGCACACTCTATAATGTTTTTTTCACTATTCCTTTCCCAAGGATTAACCCAGAGTTTATAGGCCTGTAGTAGTAAGGATGGCAAAAAGACAGCATCTCCTTCCTACCCCTAAACAAACAAACAAAAAGAATGAAAGAACGTAAGAACGAAAGAAAGAAAGAAAGAAAGAAAGAAAGAAAGAAAGAAAGAAGATAGATTTCCTGCATAGAATCATCTCCTCCACTCTGAAATCAGAAGACACTATTCATGCTCCATTGTCTAAAATTCATACTCTCATAGGCACCCACATACTTGTCCTAGAAGGAAAAATCTCTTGGTACCTCAGTAAAATTTTATCCTTACAACATTATCTATATAGAGTACATGCCCCTGCATTTCTTCTACTTCCTCCAGCATTAGACTGAAAGTCTTTCATTGGGCATTTATGGTACTATATAAATAAGAACAACTCCATATCTCATACATCATTAAATGTTGTTTTGGACACTGTTTTCAAATTATTATGCCATACACAAACAAAAGAGAGACTGGGTCCAATGCAGAGACATCTTTAGAACCTTTTAACTCCAAAGGTATAATAGCCCTTAAGAGAATATTTGGACAGAAAAAAGTTTACTGGACATTTTGTTGGCATTGCTGTAAACCAGGGCCAATACTCTCTATCAGCTCTATCAATAAACTCTCCTGGACCAACTCTCCCAAACTGATGGAAACATCTCACCTCTGCTCCAGTCACTAGCAGAATGGAGCTCCTTCTCCCTCATGCAGCTGATGCCTGGTGAACGAGGTCAGTGATCGCTAAGTAGTTATCATGAATACAGTCATCCCTCCACGTTTGCTAGGGTTAGGGGCACAGGACCCACATGAAAGTGAAAAAACCATGAATAATTCTAGGCCCTCCCAAACCATTTTTAATGCATAAAAACACACAGTGGATTTCTTTTGAGGCATCAGGGTTCCCTCACAAGGTAGAACTGGGTGGCTGGTGGGGCTTACTACCACCTCCACACTATTCCACACCATTTTTAATAGGGACTTACAAGCCTCATTCACAGTTTCCCAGTCTCACGAGGTATCTATCGCAGTATCTATTAAAAATGGCATAGGGAGGCAGCAATGGTGACAGCAAATAATCCGTGAATAATCAAATCTCACAAATGTGGAGGGCTGACTGTAGTTATAGATGAGTAAATCTCAGTAACTTTTCCATATTTATTATCACTACTTGTGGCCACAATTGTGACATTAACACCACAAGTGTAACTGCCCACTCAACCTACTTTCCTGGGCATCAGCTGCATGGGAAGAAGGACGTCCATTCTACTGGCAATCAAAACAAGTAAATGATGTTTCTGGGAGGTTTTGGGTGGTCAAGTCAGGAGGTTATCTAGTTAAGTATACTGAACTAAGTAGCCAATAGAGAATATTAGCCCATAACTAATATTAACCAGCATGTTCCCCCACCCCAAAAGGAGCTAATCATAGTCACTTATGGCCTATGGACTGAAATCTCCCCCTATAATATTAAGCGTGCATGATACATGTATGGGAACAAAGTGGTCTGCCACTGTGCAAATGTGTTTTAATGATAGACAGACAGACAGACATATATATATATATATATATACATAAAATCTCAGATATCTGTAGTATATATCTGGTTTTAAACATGCTGGTTTTGCACCAGAATATTTAAAAGCCCACGTATATGAATTTCTATAGTACCACTGCTGCCTAGAAAACATGGTTTATTCCATACATACTGTTGCCATCTCAACAATTTTAAACCAAATTGTTTTACTCCTCTCTTCTCTGGTGTTTCCTATTTTAATCTTCATCTTTAAAAATCAATCAGTGACCATTTTAGAATGTGCATACATTTAACTGAGCAAAAATGTTGCTTACCCTTATCTCAGAGGAAAGCACAGCTGGTTATTAGAAACCTCTAAAACAAATTTGACTTTGGACACAAATGGCAGAACAGCTGGAAAGCGTTTTTAAAGAAAAGTTTGAGAAGCCCTTTTTCACAACATCCTCTGCATATACTTGACCACAAGTTTTATGGCACTGTGCTATATATAGTAGGCCTTCTAATGTGGTGCTCTTACATATATTTAAAATTCATAATTAATATTTTTATGAGATGCCTTCTTTAAATAATGCTGCTTATTAATCCAGTTGTGGAAAGCCGGTCATGGTATGTTTTGGGGTGCATTCAGACTGCAGCCATGGATTCTGCCCCAAAGTCCTCTCCATTACTAGTTCCAGCAAATGTATATCGTGACCTTAGAGATCATAAATTTCATATTATATTCATATGGAAGTATAGTTCATCCTATACATGTAGGAACTAGACTCATTTATGATATGAACTGTCAGAACCATATATGCTTTCAGAAATGGGGATAAAGTCAAATTTTGAAGACACTACTGCTGCATTTAATGTCTTCTGTCATTGTTCAAACTTGACTCTGTATATAAGGGAAGAGTGTGGACTCATTTCTAGACTGGAACCAATTTTTCCATACAGTATTAGTTACTTCCCCCCCCCAAAAAAAAATGCTCTTGAAGGGCATCAGTGCTTCCAAATGAGTGGGGGAGAGAATTTGTTCTCTAATTCGAAAATGGCTTCAGCAAGGATTTCCTCTTTCTTCTCACCAAAGGATACTGAAGATCTGATTAGTGGGCTGATGTCTGAGAACTAGCCATACCATTATCCACATTATGTCCTTACTGCTGTTCAACTCAGTTCTCACTTTTTCTGTCTCCACACGTGAAGCACCTTCCCAAGAACTACTCTCATCCTGCCACTCAACACTAAAAACCTTTGCAACTATAGACTTCATCCAACACCCTGAAAATAAAGTCCTTTCAAACAATTCCCTGTGAACAAGCTCCTGAACTGGTTCACTCCAAGTACAAACTAGTTCACTCCAAATACAAAGAAAGAAAGAAAGAAAGAAAGAAAGAAAGAAAGAAAGAAAGAAAGAAAAGAGGCAATAGGTACACTCTAGTTTGAAAGTTCAGTCAAGGAGTGCTTGCTTCCATCTATTTCCTTCTCCTCTCTGTAATCTTTCTGCATTCCCTAGCTGATGGGAACTGACTTCTTTCTCACTCACTGCCACACTCCAGGTTTGAACAATAAAACAGAACTTTTACACCTTTTGATTTAAGAGGCAAATGGAAAATGGTACGAAGAGAAGCTGTTAGATGGAATCAAAAAAATAGAAGGGATTACTTTGAGAAAGAAAGATGTTGTCTCCTGGCCTTTTTAATCCTGCTTCTGAAAATGTGCATTGATTCTGCTGTATCTTGTCATATAAATGAGTGCCTTGTAATTTTCAGAAAGAGGTCGGCTAGCAACTCAAGCTTATGGAGAACAATGTCATCTGCAAACAAGGTATACAAATGTAGGCAAAATGCATATATTTAATTAGAAGCACTTCTGCTTTGTATAGCTCGCTAGTAGAAATCAGTTTTGGCTTCTAAGCCTGAACATCTAGACACAATTTGTGGGGGGCCTGGGGTTCTATACACACAGTAATTTTGGTAATAAAGGGAGACCTTAAGAATAACACTTGCTGTCTTATTTCCTTCAAAAGGCAATAAGAAACGTTTATTGCTTGCCAGCAACAGAAAAGCTACAGGGAAGTATCACATAAAGCAGGAACTCTTACAATAGGCCAATTTCCACCATAAATACTTAGAGAACAAATTTCAATATTTATCTACTGCTTTCCTTGCATAGGCTGCTCCGTCTCCTTCCACCATCTGCCACCACCCTCAGCACCCAACAGATACACACACACACACACACACACACACTCCCTCTTGAAGGGTAACTTCTTCTGCTAAATTTGTACAGTTAGTGAATGTTGGGCTACGAGTCTGGAGAGCAGGGTTCAAATCCCCACTTAGCCATGGAAATCGACTAGGTGACTTTGGGCAAGTCACACGCTCTCAGCCTCAGAGAAAGGCAAAGGCAGACCCCCTCTGAACAAATCTTGGAAGAAAACCCTGTGATAGGTTCAACTTAGGGTCATTATAAGTTGGAAACAACTTGAAGGCACACAACAGCAACTAATTATTAAACTTCATTGGGTGAGTCTTTTTAGGATGGTTGCTAAGGGGGAGAGGGACAGATGTTAGCTTTCATTCTTTGTTTATTTTTATCTTTCATATAAGAATAAAACATTTCAAAATAATTTTTTTTTCCCTTTAAAAATTATTTTTTAATCTTAAATGTTAAAAAAAAAAGATTCATTGAAAAAAAAATTCCCATCGAGGATTTGAAAGTACGTAAATACTCTTTATATTCCTTGTTCCCCCTCAGAAAAAAAGGCAGTGGCAAAGCTCCTGCTAATAAACCTTGTCAACAAAATCCTATGATGAAGGTGCCACAAATTGGAGTCTACTTGAAGCGACATAAACAACAGTGTCACCAGTACTGTCCAAAAGCTGGTTATTTTTATTTTCAAATGTGGGCTAGGTTTGTAAACACCATAAACAGAATTTTCTCTGTAGCATATTTCAAAAATCTTCTGGGCATTAGAATTCGGCATGGCATACAGACAACACAGAGTATTGTTTAAAAAGGAAACACAGAGGACAAGCAAGCAAAGAGATGGAATATCAAATACCATATCTACATCACTATTCTAACCATTTCTATAATTTTGACCTGCACTAAGATCCTGCTTTAGAATAAAATCAGAATATGGAATTTTAACAGAAAGCAATTCCATGTCAAGGAATAATCTAGAGCCATAGGTCAGAGATCAGAAGAGGGTTAAAGCAAAGACAGAACAGTACTATGATTCTTAAGTGATTCTTAAGAATCATGCAAAAACAATTATCAATGCTCACAATGGAAACAGAAAAAAAATCCGCTTTGCCAAAAAAATTTTGAGCATGCTAATAAACCTGGATAGTAGCTAGCATACAAGACACGAAAAGAGAAAAAGAAATGTGTTGTTTCAGAAATTAAAGAAGATGATCACAGCATCACAGATTCTAATAAAATACGGAAGATATTTGGTAATTATTACAAAAATTTATATCAACCAAGCTGGCCCAGTAAGTTGGAAAAGGTGGATGATTTTCTTGGTTTACAATGCCTTCCTGAAATCTCTCAAGACCATCAGGAAGTGTTAAACAAACCTGTTACTGTCAATGAGAGTAGCAAGGCAATAGACAGAGCTAAAACTAAAAAGGCCCCAGGGCCAGATAGATTAACTGCAAGCTTTTATAAGCATTTTAAGGAACAACTTTTCAAACCCATGCAGATGATCATGAACTCTATAACTGATTCAAGCTCAATTCCAAACAGCTGGACAGAGGCTAACATAACATTAATACCGAAAAACGACCCTCTTCATCTAACATGGAAAGATTTTCAACCTATATCTCTCTTAAACGTGGACTATAAGATCGTTGCTTCAATCCTAGCCAACCATCTGAAGAAGATTCTTCCAGATTATGTGCACAAAGATCATAATGGATTTATCTCAGGTAGACAGATGAGATCTAATATAAGGACTGTGCTCAACATATTAGAATTTTACAAACTCCTTATTGAAAAGAAAAAGTGGTCTTATTTTTCTGGATGAAGAAAAGGCCTTCGATAATGTTAATTGGCCTTTTCTTATTAAAGTTATAGAAAAATATGAAAATGGGGGGAATCTTTATAAACTGGATAAAAGATATTTATAGTGAATAGAAGCTGTGAATAATGATCAATGGCGATTCATTGGAGAGCATCAAAATTTCGAAGGGAACTCAGAAGGGATGCCCATTATCACCACTATTGTTTATCTTGACTTTGTTTTGCTCAGGCAGACAAGGAATGAAGATCTAATAAAAGGAGTGAAGCTCGGCCAAGATGAATTTAAATATAAAGCTTTTGCATATGATCTGGTATTATTTTTGACTATCCGTTATCACAAATTTCCAACGTTAATGAGTTATTAAACAAATTCAGGCAACTAACAGGCTTCAAAATCAATAAATCTAAAACTAAGATTCTTTCAAAGAATTTGAAAGTAAAATATTTAGGAATTAAGCTGTCCAACAATAATATTCACCTATCAAAAAAGTTGGAAGTCGATACAGAAGAAACTTGAAATGTGGAAATAATTAGATCTATCTTTATTGGGGGGAAAATTATATCTATTCCAATTGATGCCAATCACAATTTCCAGCAGCTGGCTGCACTAGTGCAAAAAAGATCTTCCTAAATTTATTTGGAATGGGAAGAAACCCAGGATAAAATTCAAGTTGATGATGGACATAAGGCGACGAGGTGGCTTCGAGTACCAGATTTAAACCTATTATGATGCAGCCTGTCTTTCATGGATGAAACTGTGGGTTTTGTTGGATGACAGGAAGCTTTTGATGCCGGAAGGACATGATCTCAATTTTGGTTGGCACTGCGTACTTATGGTACGGTAAGTCAAAAATTCAGAAATCCTTCAAAAATCATGTTTGGGAAAGATATAAATCTCTGCTTTGCCCAAAATTACCATCATGGGTATCACCATTAGAAGCGCTTTCGATCTCCGGACTAAGAAGATATGGCAACTGGATTACCTACAAAGAATTGTTAAAACAAAATGGGGACTCTATTTTGCTGAAAGACCAACAGCAGTTGGCAGCCTACTAAATTGGAAATCTGTATGTTAAAAGGAGAAAAACACCTTCTTTCCAGACTGTATAAATTATTACTAACTCTCAATTTAGAGGATGAGACTATAAAAGAATGTATGATAAAATGAGCAAGAAACCTAAGTTGCAGTATCTTGCTGGAAGAATAGGAAGCAATTTGGAAAGACAATATGACACACTCTAGATCTTATGCACTGCAAGAAAATACTCTAAAGATGGTGCACAGTTGGTACCTGGCACCAAATAGACTTGCCAAGATGAACAAGCAGATGAAAAATCATTGTTGGATGAATCAGGTTGGCACTTTCTTCCATATGTGGTGGGGGTGTGACATAGCTAAGAAATTCTGGTTTGTCATCTGATCTAACATGCAGAAAATTTTAAAACTGAAGATTGATTTGATACCAGAATTCTTTCTACTGGGTATATGGAGAGCCGAACCAAGGTTGGATTTCCATATTAGAAGATTAATGTGGCACCTTACTGTAGCAACCAGAATAGTCTTCGCTGGCATTGGAAAATGACTTCCATTCCCACAACCAAAGAGTGGTTAGAAAAGGTTATGGAGATTGCAGAGTTGGATAAGATGACTTACAGATTAGGAAATATGACAGACAGTAAATTTTATAAGGCATGGGAGCTACAGGTGATATTTTTACAAAGTAAAAAGATTCCGACACCTGCTTTTCAATGTTGACTTATAACCCAAATTAGCTGTTTATACAGAATTGTAACCCAAATGTTATTCTCTAATCAGTGTACAAGGCTTAATAGATCTTTTCCTTTGTTGGACTAGATTAGAGCATTTATTCCTATAAGTTATTTATTATTTCTACACTCCCTGGATACTAATGAAGTGGGAGGAAAAAGCAGCAGAAGACAAGTCACTTTTTGCCTTTTTCTTTCTTGGAACATTTAGTGAAGTTTACACAATACAGTTACCATTAGAGAATGCAGGAAAAGGATGATGAGCTATTAATGGTAATAGTTTCAAAACTAATTAGCTGCATGACAATAAAATGTATTGATTGTTTATGATCTTCCGAAGTTGTTTAACTTCGGCTAAGTAGTATTTTCCCTTTTCTTAGAAAAGAGAGGCTATTATTTTCTCTGTTTTTGAGACTTCACTAAGGCAGTTACCGCATTCCAGGTAGAAATTTCTAGGTTTTTGTAATAATTGCGGTCTACTTTTTTGTTGTGGTGGTTCCCCCCATTTACTCTTCCCCTTCCCCCTTTCCCCCTTATATTGTTCCCCCCTTATAATGTTGTAAGTTATGTGTTATAAGTTTTGTTTTATTGTCCTACAATGAATTTTGTATATATGTTTTTACTAATAAAAATATATTTAAAAAAAAAGAAAAGAAACAGTACTGGAGATGGATTCAGTATGAAAGGTGAAATTACAAAGGCAATGTTGCAGGAAGAAGAGCTTGCTATCAAAGAGCAAAGTATGCTATTTAATCATTTGGATTTGGATTTAAACTCCAGGTTTGTGTATGTTTGTGTGTGTGTGAGAGAGAGAGAGAGGGAGGAAGGAAGGGAGGGAAACATTATAGAACAATGCTGGAAAAAAAATGGAAAGGAGAAAAAAATGAAGAGAACTGTGATAACATAGTATTTGCACCACTTTTCATTCCCCAATAAGCCAGCCTGTTACATCTTTCTTATGAAGTTCCAAGTTCTAGTTAATATTTCCATGGCCAAACTTCATACACCAAACCTGAAAGGTGACTGGGGTAACTACTCAAGTATAAAATATGTGACTAACAATCCTGAAAGATAAATCAGAGGAGAATAGACAGCTCGGAGTGAGCAGCACAATCCAAAGACCATAAGCAACAGAGAAGTCTGTCTCTACTATATTGTATCAAATGTAGGTGAGATTCATTTTTCTTTTTCCTAAATATCTGATACTTCCCATTATCTTCTCTCCATATCAATCCCCAAGAGTTCATCTGCCTAGAAGTTCTTCTTATTTCATCCTATACACATTAAGGTTCCCCCAAGGCCAGATTAGAACTTAAAGAAGACCTATGCAGAACAGAATTATTGCTATTACATGCAGTTCATAATGTATTTTTCTTCAAGCAAGTTCTGTCTGAAGGGCCCCTTTCATCATGCATAGCTTCAGAAACCATAGCAACATATTTTGCTGTATACCATTGGAAGTATTTACTCCTATTTATAAAATATTAATTCTGTTTATTTTGGAGTCCATCCAACTTTTCTTGGTCATGTACTTGCAATCTTAAAGCATTCAGACATTTCTTTAGCCTATGCATATCCCTACTTAATTGCACTGACCTGCGCTGACCATTTGCAGTACTTAATTCAGCGTAATCTGTATGAGCTTCAATTGCTATCTTCCAAACAATCTGTCAGCTATATAAGCCTTTTAAAAAAAAACAAAAAACCAGATGTGTGCACAATGTATAGTAAGTTATTCACTTCTGAAGTAACTAAGAAGAGCCAGAAATTTTCTGATAATTTGCTGATCTGTTTCCTATGTATAAGAGATACAAAAGTCTTTCTAACACATCTTAAAATCAAACTGACATTTAAAAAAAATAATAAACCAAATTTCAGACATGGAAATTTTGAAATTAAAAAAAAAATAGCCTATTAGCTCAACTCCGTTTTTACAGAGGTCAGTTAAAAGAGTCAACACAGTGAAACTCATTTTGTTAATTCCTTCTCTGTATCTAGGCCTTGCTACAGTACATTGGACAGCTCTTATCCTACGCTCTAATGCTACTTATTTAAAACTCTTGAAAAGAAATAATTTAACTAGCATAGAATTGCAGTTGATAAAAATGTGGTATGTTTTGTGATCCAATAAAACAACAGAAACTTTTTTAAAAAATAAATTCAACAGCAAGCTTTCACTGAACATATTTTTGAAAGCCAAGAAAAATGAATTAAGAACATATGAATATACTTCCTTTCCTCTGGCAGGCAAAATACTTCTTTTAGAGCAGACTTTTAATGTGTGAGCAGTGGAGCTTTTTTATTTATCAAGCTGTTTTTAATTTTTTTGTATTTTTATAGTTTTATATGTTTTTAATTGGTTTTTTCAAAAAATTTTTAGAAGTTGCCTTGGATCTCATTCTGAGAGAAAGGAGGCATTTTAAATAAGTAAGTAAGTAAGTAAGTAAGAAAAGTCATGCTGGTAAATACAAATAAAATAAGACAGAGTAAACATCTCTCTGTTTACTCAGTGGCTAAACAATCACCTATGAAAAGCCCACATGTGTGCAACTGCAGTACCATTAAAAGCAATGTACTCAAAGGCAAATCCCCCTCTAAACCAATCTTGCCAAGCAAACCCCATGACAGGTTCACCTCAACTTGAGGGGGCATAACAAGAGGAGTACCAGAATATCACCAGGAACACAGTCTCACTTGATCTGGGATGCTAAGCAAGGCTGGCTCTGATTATTATAGGCAATATTCAGTAAAATTCTAGACAGGGCTAGGAATGTATCTTGCCTCAAATCCAGGAGAACTAGACTTGCCAGTCTGCCTGAAACCCATTACCTGCCAGATTTGACATTACTGGGCTAGATGGACCAAGAGTAAGAATCTGTATAAGTGGTATCCTATCCTATCTTACTCTAATTGCCTTAATAGCCTCAAATATTGCCAACTCTCCTCCCACTAATTGACTCAAATAGGTACAGTGATAGACTCAAACATTTGCTTGGCTTTACAATGTCAGGACAACCTTTGTTGCAATAAATAAAGAACAAGTTTGCTAATATCTATAAGCAAACAGCTATTTTCAAAGTTGCTAAAAGTGTGATTGGTCCTCTGGAAAAGGATAACCTGCAATAAAATTATGTCATCTTGCAAGATAACAAACATTTGCTAGCATATTAACATGATACACAAACTAGGATATGTGGCCAGATCCAAATAAAGTTCAATGGCACAGGTTTGTCTCAGATACATATCAACGAAATCAGTGGGACTTCAAAAGCATATTACTGCTCATTCTCAGATGTTCTGCAAGCATCTCTGAGGCTGTGCTTGGCTTGTGTGCTGTCTTTAAATCTGTTTTTAAAAGCAGCTCAGCTAAAGGGACAAAAATGATACTATGTTGATACTCCCTATGGATAATACTCCCTATGATACTTCCTATGGGTAAGCTTCCCAATTAACCATCATTTTTGTTCCATACTATCTCCACCCACTCCATTACTTTGAGTGGGCCAATAAAAAACTGTGGGGCCTATTCATTGCACACCACACTGGATTGGTCCCCACAGCATCTGTTTCATTTTTATGGTTTATAGCCTTGATGTGGGGCAGAATGTTGTGCCTGTTTGTGCCTGAGGATATGAATTTTGCTTCACTGTTTGCGCAAATGACTAATATTCCATGGAATCTGACTGGCACTGTATGTCCAAGTACGCAGGGGGAACCTGGAATATCAGGAGCCTTTACATACTACACGATTACAATGCTATGATTTCACTTCAAATGCCATGGCTCCATCCCATGGAATTCTGGGATTAGTAATTCAGGGAGGAGCATCTAGAATTCTCAGCCACAGAGTTCTATTGTCTCATCAGACAAGAAAGCCCAGGATTTCATAGGATACAACTACGGTAGACAGAATCATAGTGTTATACTTGTGCACTGTGTAGCAGCCCCTGGACACTGGGGGAGGGGAACTGGAAACAGTGTGAACATGTCTGGTGGTAATTTCCCTATGCCCACCCCAAACTGGGCCCCCAGAGACACCTTTTTTGCGACAGAAAAATATCTGGAAAACACTTCTGAATTTGAAAATGTCCCTAAAGAGTAAAACGTGGGTTAATGTGGCAAAATTACACTCCAAATGTGCAGGCTCACTGAGGATTTAAAAACAAAAATAAAAAAAGAGGCAGAAGAGGACAGAAGGGAACAGAAGAATGTCTTTGGGGCATACGTAGCCTATACCTGCCCCACAGCTTCCCCACACCAGTCCAGTTTCGATCCCCCCAGCTTCTCCCTGTCCTCAATATTTTCTTCTATTCCTGTCCACAGAAGCTCAGAAATATCTGAGACCACTGTGGGGTGTTTTGCTTTCCTTTTAAAATTTAAGCTTCCCTCAGCATCCATGCAGATGCTTCACCCAAACACAGTTTTCCAAAGCACCTTAACCATTGCTCTGGGTGACATTTGGTGGCAAATCAGTATGAGAAAAAATTCCCTTGGAGAACTGAATCTCTTCCACATTATTTCTGCTTCTCTTGGAATTTCTTAGATGTTTGGCTGGCACAGAAACTTCAAAATATCACTCCAGGCAAAAATCAGTGATCATTCTTGTGCACACTCCATCACAGCCCTTAACGTATTCACTCAAAATGCTTTGCCTTCCAAATTTACCTTGAATTCAGTGGCAAATCAGTTTAGATACATTTTCTCTGATAGGCGTTAACAGAAGATCTTGGAGTAAGATGAGCTAAACAGTAGCTTTGAGGCCAAGACGGAAAATTGTTTTCTTCTTCAGTGGAGATTATTTCTGGGAATAGTGGCAACGACATCTTACTACCACAGAGCAATTCTGAGCAACTGAGAAATAGTCTGAAACACCATATATTACCATCATCTTCCTTTGCAGTCTGATGCTCTGTTCCCAATTATTTTATATCCCATAATCCTCAGTATTAAAGTAGCTTTTAAGCATGGTATAAATGCCATTTACATTCCTTTAGCAGTCCCTTAGTGAAGTCTGTGAACAAATTCATGTTTTCCTGGCAAAAATTGGTATAACTATCAGTATTACCGATTGCTCAGTTTTCCTTTGAAATTAACGTCTGCAATAGTTTCTTTCAATTTTGTCCAAACTAGAAGGACAAAAAAGGGAAATAAAATAGAGTGATGGGGGTCAGAGCTGAAAAACTAATCAAGGAGCATAATCTATTTTAGTTAAATGGTAATCAGAAGTATCAAAAGTATTCTTCTCAACACAACCAAGGTCATTGGTGGTACTATTGCTTTTCAACAGCCAAGAGATACTTGGGGTAATTTAGCACACAGACTGGGAGTTCTTAATATTTATAGAACTATATTCCATTTTGACTACCATAATGACATCCTACAGAATCCTAGGGCTTGTTGTTTGGTGATACACGTTGACACTCTAGCTGAGATCTCTAAATACCCCTCTCTAAATTGTAAATCCGAGGATTCTATAGGATATTGTCATGGCTGCTGAAGTGGAAGGAGAGTACTATAATTGTATAATGTGAAAGTATCCTGGGATATTTTGATTGGTTGATGTTAAACATGAATATCAGTTGACAATGATTTCTACATATTTCTCTGTGTTCCACAGTACATTTGATTACATGCTATCGAAGTCTATATACTTACTAATGCTCTAATTGCATACTTTAATGTGCCCAATAAACAGCAGAATCCCATTCATGCATCAGGATATCCCAGCAATCAATTCAGTCTAAATCCCAAATGTTCAACGTAACTTGATTATTAAATGCACATAGTAAAAAAATAAAAATAAAAATCTAGAAACAGACTCCAAATTGATATCACTTTATCTTCCTTTTCTAGTCTCACAGATCTATACTAGTGACCCAGTTCTGTCACCTTTTCTGGAAGGCAGGTTAAATTCCAGTAACAATTTTTCCCCACACAAAAGTCTGTGGCACTGTTCCCTACCTTTGTTATCCATTTCAACAGATGGACTAACCATATGCTAAACTATAGCTAAGGTTGCGCAATCAGTTCTTCAGTCCACCAGACCATGAACACCGTTACTATGCAAATTGTGCCTTGACTGTCTTGTTTTAATATTAATTGGGGATGGAGGGCTCATCCAACTAGTTATCTTAACATGGCTAGAACAAGGAGATTTGGGCAATAAATCTATCTATCTATCTATGCATATATTATTAACCAAGAATGGCCTGCTTTCAAGAAATATTGAACCAGCTGCTTCAGATGAAATGTGTCAACTCTGCATCTGCAGAACTTCAGCAGATGTGCCAAGGACACACGAAGGTTTTTGTAGGCCCTAGCCTCTCTTGTATTTGACTCCTCACCTCACCTCAGTGTACCTCAGAAAACAGCTTGGGATGTTTTCATAGGCCCTAAAATACTATTTCTCTAGGCCCTAACATTTTTGTGGGCCCTAGGCACCGTGCCTAACATGCCCAATGGATAAGACGGCCCTGAGATGTGCAGCGGGAGTATTTCAGCAAAAATAGTCAGCTTGCATAATATGCATTTATACCACATGTAGCTGTTGAGAATACCAATTAATAAAATCTCAGACAGCAACAACAACACAACTGTTAAGTTACAAAGAGCATAAATCTTCAAAGAAACACAAGAGCCAGTGAAGGCCCAGTGCCAACCGACTTTCCTTCTGGAGCAACTGAAACAACTATTTCAAGACAGCTGGTCTGATAGTTTTGCTACAGAATTCTGCACGTGCCACAATATAACATATGCATGATTAATCAGAAGGATATCCCATTGTATTTATATCTCAGGTAAACGAGTAGAGGATTGTATTCTTAGTCTTTTTTTTAACTGAATAAAACCATAAAGTGCAATATCAGCAATATATACAATTTAGGTAGGGGAAGGAAGTAATAAACATATTTCTTCTTTCCACTTTCAACAATGATATCTACAAGTTTCTTTCTGTACAACTGTAATTTGGGGCTACATCCTTACCTATATTCTAACTTCATAGCATTGTGATACTATACAATCAACAAGATCCTGAGCTCCGTTTCAAGTTCTAAATAAAGTAGACCCACTTAATTAATAGGATTTACCTATGTGTTGATTTACCATTTAATAATTTATTGAATAGATTTACTCTAGTTGGAACTAACAGACAGGATTACTGCCAAGATTTACTAGGCATTAAAATATCAAAACCCTTTTTCTCCTTTTCTATTTTTTTTTAAAAAATTATAATACCAAATAAGCTATAAGAAATATCTCAAAACTGTTATTAGTGGGGAAAAGTGACTGTTTTAAAAGTTCCATGTTTCTCCACAGTTTCATCAATAGTTCAACTCATCATATACAAATTACTACATGAAAATAATTACTCATGATATACTTACAATAAAGGACATATTAAAACTGCTTTTTATTTGCAAGAAATAAAGTCATCAGATGTCTTAATATAAAGAAGAACAAGCTCTGCTATATCAGCAACAGTTTATGGAAATGAACAACAACAGGACAATGACTGGTTCAAATACACTGTAAAATACACATACATACACTTGTGTGTGTGTGCGTGTGTGTGTATCGGCAGCAATGTTACCCTTACTTGGAAGTATTCAACTGAAAGGAACAAAATGCAAGAACAAACTGGGCTACTGATAATAGTTTAACAGGGCAATGAATCCTACTCATCAGAACCTTTATTTTCCTTTAAAAAAAATCTGCAAGCTATAGAAATGCAATAATGTATAGGAATCCCTACTAAAAGACATAAAAATGTGTTAGCTAAAAAATCATGTTTTGTCTGTTTCTGTATTGGCTGGTAGACTATCCAAAATGGAAAGTTCAAGAGGTTCCAAGTGGCTACTTGAAATGATTTAATAAGAACAGGCGAACAAAACAACTTCATCATCAGGCATCATCAGACTTTGATTGTGCACCAAGTTAAGATATTTCTCATAAAGTGATGATTAAGAAGAAGTGACAGTAAACATCATAGTTCTGAATTTCAGAACATTCAAATGGAAAGAAGTTCATATTTCTTATTCTGTTCATTGCCACCCAACCCACGAAATAACGAGACCACAGACAGAGCTTGGGTTGAACTAGGGCAATTTATTAATATGCCTATTTAACAAAGGGTGAACTTAAACTTGAACTTCAACTTGAACATGAACTTGCGTTTTATGATCTGAGGAGAAAAACAGGGGGGTATACAGCATCCACGGACTAGGATCAAGAGGCAGCTCCCGACCATCTCCCCTAGCCGTTGGGCGAAATACCGGGCCCCAAAGCCAACCGCTAAAGTTGCATGAAGGCTTTTGGCCAGCCCTTGTCTGGAAGGAGAGCTCCAAGGCCCACCCCCCGCTGCGCAGCAAGTGGGGTGATCCCAGGGCCCTCCCCAAGGATAGGATTTATCCTACACCCCACAAGGGGGGGTGCCATAGGTACACACCGAACCTAAAGCCCCCCCTGCCGGCCAGCATAATTATATGTAAACAGTGACAACCTAATTAATACCAAATTAAGACACCACCCTGAAAAGCCAATTACCCCGCCCTAGGCGCAGTGTAGGGTAGGCGAAAAAACCCCCGTATAGAGAGGGAAAAATTCCTACCCGGCCCCGAAGCGACCAGCTATCTTACACGGAAACCATCGGGGGGGAGGGTGGGTCGCCTGGATTGACAAGAATGGCCGACGGGGAGGAGGGGCGGGCTCCAAATACTGAGCCCCGCCCCTTCTCCTCCCGCTGGCCAATGCAGCGTGATCTCGTGGCGTGGGAGGGCAGCAAAGGCCGTCCCCTCCCCCCGCCATAGCAAGCTAGGCAGCGTGGGACGAATAGTAACTGGCTCAAGGCATTTTATTAAAATATTAAGACCAAGAAAGTAAAAACTAAGTAAATAATAATGAAAATCTTTAAATATAACCAATGTAGGGTAGTTGGACGCTTGGATGACAAAAACATCAGAGGTACTGCCAGGATAAGGAGTTTTCATGTTATAAGTGAATGGTTTACATATCTCATCTCTGTGGAACACATAGGGTATATACCAGCTCTAAGCTGACTTTTGCAGAAAAAAAATCTGAACAACTAAAGCAAAGGGTGGCAAGAAATGTTATAAGAATTACAGACAAATGAAAAAAAATAACAAAATTTTGAGTGGGATGTACCCACACAAATTCAAATTTGAAATGACTGACGTTCTAGCAAAAATATGTAACTTGATTCTAAAATTAGCCTTGGTACTAGAAAGTGTCCAAAATAACACCAACTTTTAAAGGACAGGGCAGTTGATGACCAGGACTCTTGGACATTTCTAATTCATAGTGTCACCATGACACTATCAATTTGATGGCAAACAGCAGCAACAACAACAGAGGGATACATCTCTTCCAGATAAACCGATGAAAAGAACTATTGGAGATTCAGCTATAAAAAATATTGCATACAGACAGATCTCACTGAAGAAGTAAATGTGACTTCCAAAAATCTAATCATATCTCATTGACCCTTTACAATAACCTTTTTAGAGTTGCAAGGGTCAAAATTATATGCGTAGAGGTAACCAAACAAACATCGTGTATTAGGATTTTAAAAAAAAAAAACTGTACACAGTCTTCCATTAGGGGCTCCTAGACAAACTCAGCAGCTATGGAATAATATGACTGGTAACCACCTAAGAAACTGTGAAACAGGGATTAGGAATAAACATTTTGTTGTCTCAATATAGAGGCATGAGAAGTGGAGTCCTCTAATGTTTTTTGTTGTGACTGGTGTTTTTTAAACTTTTTCACAAATTGTCTGGATTTGAGAGTGAGCAGTGAAGTGTCTAAATCTGCAGATGAAAACAAATTAATCAAGATGGTGAACAACAATCAGGACTGCAAAGCACTCCAAAAGAATCTCTTTAAACTTGTTAAAGGAGCAGTCAAATGACAGATATAATTCAATGAAAGGAAATGCAAAGTGATGCATAGGGGGAGAGGAGTGTTGGAATACAGACAAGACTTAAAACTTCAATCATTATAGGGTTAATTGTGAGATAGAGGACCTTCAGCTGTAAATGTTATTTGCAGCAGCTGCAAAGCCTCTATAAGGGTAGTATTTTCTTTAGTGAGCTTATCTGCTCTGTTGTTGCCATTTGTCCTTGTATAGTATCCTATACAATATAGTATTATTGTGGTATTTTGTAGTTTGATATATTTTGTATTTTTCTATGTTTACTTGCCTATATTGCTCAAGTTCATTTTAACTTTTTTGATTATGTTTTTTTTTCCTTTTGTATGTTGTCTTTATATAAAATATTTGTTTGCTATTTTTTTTCTTTTTTTAAATAGAATAGATAAAAGAATTATTTTTATTATCCACCTCTCGTCAATTGTCCTTTTGTTTTAATTTTGTTTTTAATTTGTTTTAGTAATTAATGTTTTTTAAGGGAATAGAAGGGTTGGTGGGTGGGAAGGATGTGGTACATTTTAATGTTTTAATATATTTATATATTCTGTAATGCCGCCTCGATCCATTGGGAGAGGCAGGATAAAAATAAATTTTTATTATTATTATTATTATTATTATTATTATTATTATTATTATTATTATTATTCTGAATTTCTATTTTACAACGAGGAGGAGGAATAATCTAGCTTCACATATAAACTGATAGAATATGAGCTACAGATGAGAGACCAGGAAAGGCATCTTCGAAAAAGATGTTGTACAGCTGGAAAAGGTACAAAAACAGGAAACTAAAATAATCAGTAAAATTAGCCAAATCTCCTAAAGGATTATGTTTTAACCTATTAGTTTAGGCGAAAGACAAGAAAGGAAGACATGATAGTGCACAAAATTATGCATTATCTGGGGGAAAAAGCATAATTTTCCCTCTCTCAGTTTTATCGCACAAGTTATAAATCACAGTTATAGCAGGATAATAGTGTCTTTCTCTGGGACTTATCACATTACCTCCTTCCTCTTCTGTTGTTCTCCCACTGGGAGAAGGTAATGTGGTAAGTCTCTGCCAGAGATACTATTATCCTGTGTAATTGTGATTTACCTGCCTTGTGTGATAAAACCATCTGTCTTAACACTCAAATGAAAAGTCAGTCCTCCTCAAGGAGCAAACATAGTTTCAGGAGTGCACAAGTAACTCCCCACCACCACCATCACACTACATTTTTTAGTAAAATAGTGAGATATGAAAGGAGGAGTTTGAGGAGTTAGTGGGTCTCCTGAAAGAAGACAGAGCTGAAAGCTGTGGGCAAATGTGAAGTAAAACACCAACAACAATAGTGTGCCAAAAATGTGAAAGTGCTCATTACCAGCTGGCTATAAATAGGAAACGTATATTTGTCAAACTCTTTTTTTTGTAAACAATTTGCATCCAACAACACTTCCATTTTATCCTGAAAAAAAAAGTTACAGTAGTAAATCTAGAATAGGAAGTACCAACAGCTATGCCAGCACAATAACTGCAAAGCATTTCATTATACCAGTGTACCACATGAGTTATAACAGCAGTGCAAAAAAACATGTGTCAGCTGCCACAACAATCTTTTAGAATCATAGTACTACAAAGTTATTCCAACAACAAAGCATTCTGTGATTTATGCTGGGTACCCATATTCCTTCAGTTATAATGTTTAAGCACACTCAGAGGTTTCAACAACCCAGTTGTAAAACCTTTCCCCTTTCCAAGAGCATCACCACATCAGATGTGTCAGCAACAGCTTTCTGGAAGGTGCAATTCAAAAACACAGGTCAAATGCTCAGTTTGAAACCCAGAACTAGTCCTACAGTTCTCTAGACCCTATCAATAATTATGAACAAACTATAGGTTCAAACACGAAATCTAGACTCCTGAGAACAGAAATTTATGATCAACACATGAATCTGAACTCTACTTCAAGAAGTACAGCTGAAGTATGAAGCATATAGGAAAACACACACATACATATTTGCCCAGAGAATATCCTTACAACTTCAGAGCTACTGTTCTGTAAGATCCTTAGACAGAATCCATTAGGTGCTTTTTGAGACCCATTCTATCTCTTAGCAAAAGGAAAATATCCAAGGGTTTCTATAAGCAATTAGAATTGCTGCTGTATGTGACAGAGAGGCTCTGTCCTAAATCCAATTGTTAGTGTAAAAACAGCAGACTCACTGAATCAATGAAACTTACCTCCATGTGGATTTATGAAGTTCTATTGATTCATGGATCTCCCATATTTGAAACTCACAAATGGATTTATACTTAATGCGTGATTTGTTTTCCTCAGTCTGTTTTCAGCATCCTACAACTGTGCCTACAGATCTATGTTATAGGGATCAAATTGCAGAAACTGTGTATCTTAACTATAGGTAAGAATCTTAATTATATAGATCTTTTAATCACTGGAAGATGAATCTAACATTTAGGCTCTTTACAGATATGTGTCTCATGATGAGAAAACATTACTCCCAGCTAATCAGTCCATCATTCACTTTGCAGCCCATCATTAACGGTTGTATTGACACACTTTAAATTAAAATTGTTTGTTTAAAACAACACCATGGATTTCCTGTCATTTATCTGAAAAGTCATAACAGCTGGATACAGCTTATAGGTTGTAAGGTACTCCAATCTCAAAACTGATATATGTTTATATTTGCCTCAGTTGCACACACATTTGTGCGGTGAGGAGAATAATAACTGCTCTGTTCTATATTTGTTTCTGTGAATCTAATATCACCCGAATTATTAAACCAAACCTTGGTTGATTACTTTATCCTGCAGTGATGGAGCTGGGTTTCTGAGAGCCTAAGATTCTCACTGGCTTGCAATCTTTCCCTGGAATGCCATAGAAAAGCAACTAATAGCTCTGAGCATTCTGTACACTGTTACTGATTTCATGCACTGATAAAATGTTTCATTACATATTTACCCTACTTCTCACTGGCTGTACCTAAGCTGTGGAACTCACTTCCAAGGGTGAGAAGGCTTCCCCCTCTCTCTATTGTCCTCTAAGAGCATACAAAGACATATTGTTGTCATCTGTTTGTTTGTTTGTTTGTTTGTTGTTCAGGACTGTTTGTGGGATTTGGCTGGCTGCTGAGGAAGGGAATTTTAAAAAATGCTGGATGCTGCATATTTTTAATAAATTCACCTACTTTGAAATGGCTTTAAAGTATTTTTAATTTTGTGATTATTTTTTTTTTTTTACATGGGATTTCAATGTAACATCTTGTGTTCTTATTTGTATCAGAAAAAAATCTTGTGAGCTACTTTGGAGTTCCAGTTTTGGAAGAAAGGTAGCATATAAATCAAATCCGATAAAGAAAATATTTTTTTAAGTAGCCACAAATGCTATTTTGTGTTTCAATACCAAATAAAATATAAATGTTCATACATATATAATATATATAAAATATATATTTATATACAAATACTTACATAGGCACATTTATGTCATTTATATCATGACATAAATGTGCCTATGTAAGTATATCCTTCAATTCATTTTAAACCATCTTCAGTATAGGAGTATCTTTATAGTAAAGTGTGTCCAATCTTGAGATCACTGACTAATTTCAGGAAGCATGTGAGATACTGAATCATAACAGTGGCTATGATTATATCTGTCTGTTTACTTCTGGGCCACAGGCAGCTCTAACCCAGACAGTGGATTCCATTAGACATTTAAATCTAATCAAGTGTTTGTCTACAATTTGGCATACAAAACAACTTGTTAACAGATGGAGAAATTTGATCTCTCAGCCTTCAGGCACTCCTGTCAACAGGATAGCAGAACATATACATTACAGCATTTTCTAACAGACCCCATCCTGGCTGTACCAATGAGCTTCCCAACCATTTCACATTAGGCATAACACTTAACACAGCAAGTCTGAAATAACTGTTTGCAACACACTGTTGTGTCTCAACCACTTCTGGGTATTCATAAAAACATGGAAATGGTACATTTGTCCACATACAGATATAAGGAGAACACACTGCAAATTAACGGAATAATCATTCTGTTTGTTTCTGACATATAAATCATACTTGAATATTAAGCCACAAAAAATTCTGCTGTTATAAACTCAGCACTCTTTTCCCTAGTTAAATTGCATTTGTTGAGCTAATAACTTGTAATTTGGCATCCATGAAAACTCTGATGAGGTCTACAATTGTGCCAGGTTTCAAAGCAATCTGAGGAAACTGTCAGAAATAAACAAAGTGTTAAAAAATTGATAAAAGGTGTCACAGAGCTCATCCACACTGAGTTTGTTTCTGTTCCTTCTGATTTTATATAGGTTTATAATAAACCTACCTGAGGAGCTGGTACAAAATGTCTCTGATAGTATTGGGAGACGAGAGAAAATATATTAGAATAAATAAAACACGTGTGGCTATCCAAAAGAAAATCAGAAAGAATAGGAACAAAATCTGGGACTTTCTGGTCTTTTTAACCAGTCAGGATGTGTCCATACTTCCAATGACAGTATGATTGAGTCACGGCTACATGAGTTATCAATCTGCTTTGTTAACAAGCCTGAAGAAGTCAAACCTTAATTGTTTTGCTGAAATTTGATCAAAGATTAAAATGTTATTAAGGTTGCTCTCCCCCTCTTAAAGCCGTTGGTAACAATGGCTTGGTTTGCTCGGTTTGATTCTGAAGCTATAATGCTGCCAGAATTCCAGTGATTTAATAGGGATCCTGTGAGACTGAGGGGATCTAGTGGATTCTATCTGCAGCGTTTGTTACAGTAGTTATAGAATGAGACCTCATAAGAGTTATTTTGAAGTCACCCTGACTTCATTGGGCCTTACTTCCTGGTAAAGTTACAATATGTATGTGTACGCATATTTTGAAGGAAGAAGGTTAAATGAGGCTTAACTGTGAGTAAATATGCTTGCAGTCTGGCTGAAAATATACTTAAAAGAGCAGCATCACAGCACAATCCTTTACATATTTACTCTGAAGTACATCTGTTGAATTCAATGAGGCTTATTCCCAGAAAGGTGGGTTCAACAGTAGCAGCTTCCCCATCTAGTGTCTCCATATTTAATTCCAGTATCAAGCAAATTCCTAAACTAGCTTGCTTAATGGCTATCTGCTTTTGAAACACGCAGCTATCCTGTGCAAAATACTGCACTGCACCAAAAAAGAAAAGATGTTAAAATAATGACAGCAAGAAATAACTGGCTGGGCCTTTTTTTCCCCTGACAGGAAAGATTAGATGATATCATTTCCATAAATGAAACACAAAGAATTCCTTAGCATTCTTTTTTTTCAGAGACTCTCAATAATAAGACTGCATGTAGTAACAGTGATCCTGGAAAACAATGTGCAATATTTAGTACCCTTTTCACTATGTTGTTCCAACTAAAACTATTAAGCTTTGGTATGCCCAATCTGTATGCTTTGGTAGTACATGGGGGGGGTCGTCATCTTCTTCTTCTTCCCCCTTTTGTCTTTGTCTTAATAACACTGCTAGAAGAGCACCCCATTTTATAAATAGTGGCAAGCATTCAAAATGGAATCCTATGTGAACAAAATGATGACCTGTTAACTCTTGCCCTGATTCCCTAGAATCAAAAATGGCTGCTTCTCAGTGTTCTATACTGACTATGTATGATCATGCTACAAACTAGCAAACGATTAGTAGCACTGGGGAAAATAGGTTATGGAGTACCGGCACCAGTTCTGAGCTTTTATTCTCAGAAGTCCATTTCCACTCATAGGGGGCCCCTTTCCACATGCAGAACTGCATTAACTGAAACTCCTTCCATTCAGGAAATGAGACAGTCCACTTACACATTTCCAAAACGAGAGGAAATGCATCAGCAAGCAAGATGATAAAAAGAAGAAATAGATTTAAGTGCTGTTTCTACATACCAACATGTATATATACTAGTAGTCACACCACTAGTAGAGTGAACCTTCAAGTCATCTGTAGACTTAATGTGACCTTGAAAATTTCATAAGGATTTTTCAGACAACCAGTACTCAGAGGTGGTTTGTCACTGCCTTCCCTTGAATATGACCCACAGCACCTGGCATTATCTGAGAGTCCTCCTTATAAGTAGCACCCAGGGCTGACCCTCCTTAGCTTCCAAATCAACCATGATCCGGTACCTCCATGGTAATTAGGGTGATGTTGGTTTGGCTAGAGGTTTGATCATTGGACTGGGGCCATTTCCGCACTAGACTGTTATAGCGCTATTATTCCACTTGCAACATCCTATGGAATCCTGGGGTTTGCAGTTTCGGGAGGGGCTGGCGAGCCCCTCCCGAAACTGCAAACCCCAGGATTCCATAGGATGTTGCAAGTGGAATAATAGCGCCATAACAGTCTAGTGTGGAAATGGTCTATGACTCTGGAGACCAGAGTTTGAATCCTGCTCACCCATGGAAACTCACCGGGTAACTTTGAGTAAGTAACAGTCTCTCAGCTTCAGAGGAATGAACACAAAGGCAAACCCTCTAACGTAATCTTGCCAAGAAATCCCCATGATAGATTTGCATTAGGTTGCCATAAATCAGAAGGTACACAACAATAACAACAACAACAACAAGCATGCAAACAATTTAAAAAATACCTTAGACATTGCTATTTAAATAGAATAAATCTTAGCATAGTGGGAAAGACCTATTGACTTCTGCCTCTGTTCAAGTACAGATGTGCACAAAACCTGTATATGTTAATGTGCATACATATATGTCAACTTAGAAATAATTTAGAAATGTTTATCCAGGTGAGAAGAATTAATTAGAAATGGTTGGCTCCTTACTTATGGGTCTTTAACTTAAACTAGGCTTGGACTGCAAGACCCTCCACAGGACTGACCTCTGTAAGGGTAGGACACAAAGTGTCCCTATCATGGAGTGAAAACTTAGGATGAAAGTCAGTACCTACATAATTCTGTTTTGCTACACAAATTTACTAGCTATGAGGGTTTTCTTCTCCCCCTGCTCTTGGGTCAGAGGAATTGGAACAGAAAAACATTTACAGTAGATGTTAATTTTATCCATATCCTGCACAGCATTGAAAGGGATTAATTTAATACTTGATGATTCATCATGACTATCCTAAGCAGTATTCTGTGTGTTTTTTTCCTACTCAAGGGGAAATAGTGATGATATACAATTTAATATGAGCCCCAGAAAGTTTCATAAATAATTATTACCAGGTCTTCAGAACTCATCCGTTGGGGAGTTCATATATTTTAGAAAATATGGTTGATATTTTGTATATTTCTGCTAGTGTTATCTGGAACACAGGCTTTGCAGAGAGTCCCAGGTTCAGTCTCAGCATTTCCAGAAACATCTGGGAAAGATTCTTGTCTGAACTGCTGGAGAATCCCTGTAGACCCAGAAAGAAAATGGTCATGGATTGGTGGACCACAACCTCTTCTGTCTCAGTCAATTTGTCAATAAAAATGACCAAAAATGCCCCCTATGCCACCGGGTGGCATGAGAGGCAATTACATTATCCCTGCCCATGATGTTTTAGGGCCACAAGAGGGCCATTTTTAAAAAGTAACAAATACTCTGGGTATTCCTTGACTAAGAAAATCCTATGAAATTCATGGGGTCACCATTTGGTCAACAGGCAATTTGAAGGCGCAGGTACACACACACACACACACACAAGTAAACTGCTTGACTTCATTGTTTAAAAGGACCTGTCTTGGCAGAAACAATACACAATGAGCCCCACTCATAGGGGACATATCAGTTTTTAGAAAAGCCACAACACAGACACTACCAATAAAATAGAACAGAACAGAACAGAACAAAATGAAATGAAATGAAATGGTGGGTCCTCAGAAGCGGCCTCAAAGTCACATATGGGTATATGTTGCCTAACTCTTCTGTGGACAATGCTGCTGCAAATGCAGACCAATGGTCTGATTTGGTGTAGGTAGGTTCCTAAATTCTGGCTCAGCAGAAGTGGATCAGTTTGAGTCCCTAGTACCTTCACTCTCCTGAATGGCAACATTAAATCAATAGCATGAAGTTTTTACCCATGATGTTAAAACATTCTTAACCTCCTCCTCAAACCCTATGTGCAAATGTACGTCTGGCAGCCAATCCTGACCCCACACTATTTCCTCTTGTAAAGTGTGAAGCTGGAAAAGGAATGGGTTCTGTATAGGAAAAAGTGTCCCCTTGAAGTCCTAAAACATACTGGATTCTTCTTTCAGACTAGGCTGACCACTGAACAGAAGATTCAGAACAGCACAATATAGTATTATAAGTTTTTGCAACTACAGTGGGTCCCCCAATTTGTGGCTTTAAGTTTCATGGGTTTGATTATTTGTGAGTTTCTCCAGCCCCTACCCTCTGACCCACCCTCTTTCCCTTTTCTTTCCCGGACCTGGTATGGACCCTGGGTGCCTGTTTTTCTCACCATGGGTCAATTCCTACAGACACACATATTTGGATATCTATATTGTTGTTGTTTTTTACTTTTGGTGAGGTCCTACACCCCTATTCATAGTGAATGTGCAGGGCCAACTGTTATTATCCCATTGGAAAGAATGCATGGATGGGGAAAGGCCCTGTATGCATAAGGTTCTGTAATGGAGATACTACCACATCAACAACAGCAGCAGCAGCAGCAGCAGCATCAATCATCATATTCCTTTATAACCTGCTTTTCCCCTAATAACAGGATGTGAAACAACACAAAAACATGAGTAAATAGTATAAACACTAAAGTTATTTTAAAAAAACTTTAAAGTTAAAACCATTAAAAGTCATTTAGAAACCATATAAAAATCAACAGAACAGCTCAGCACACCAATAAAAGCACAATACAGCAATAAAAGTGTAAATACTATAGTTATTGTTTTAAAAAATCTTTAATGTTAAAACCATGAAAAGCAATTTACAAAACATACCAAAAAATCAACAAAACAGAACAGCACACCAATAAAAGTCCATCATAGTCAATTTCTAAAAGCCTGACAGAATAAACAATCAATGAGGCAGCAATCTTAGCCTCCAAAGGGGGGAAGTTCCAAGTTTAGGAGCCACCACTGAGAAAGCAAACTCTCTTACTATTATCAAACAAGCCCAAGAAGGTGGTAGGACAGACAGAGAGGCCTCCCTTGAAGATCTGAGAGCTCTAACTGGCTCATATAGGAGATATGGTCCTTGAAATGCGCATGAATGCTCTATAAGAACTGTAGAGGGGGGAAGCTTTCTTGTTCCCAAAGTACAGCCCTTTATTTTCACCATGTGAAAGAATCGTAATTATCAGCATTTTTACTGGAAGAAACTAAACTGTTGCACTTGAGGGCAGTAGCTAAATGTGCTAGTTTTCCACATGCCAAATCTTGTTCAACTGTGTAGCTCACATGTCTCATGTTGCTCCCCAGTCTAAGATTTCGGACAGGGTTGTTGTAAAGCTAGAATGCCACTCCATGCTCTGTAAATAATATGGTAGTTATACACAAATATTACCAAATTCTCTAACATCAGTGATCCTATCTATATTAGCTAAAATATGGACTTCAACATGGAATGGCTAATTGCTAAGGCATAACCACAAAACCCAGACTGAAATTTAAGTACAAATTTCAAACACTATGTTAAGAAAGGGTGTCTTTTATCTGCATGTGGGAAAAGGAAAAAAATACCATTTATTTCCCACTCTCTCCCTCAACCATTTTCATTTCTTACTGCAGACATTATGAAGTTATTGCATATTTGGGCTTTGTAATACATTCAAATGTCTCCAGAATCATTTATTTATGTAGTCTACTTTGTCTTCCACTTTTTGGCTGCCATCTCATATTTTCTATTATTGGAACTAATATTTTTTTTAAAAGTATAATGGTTATTGATCATAGGGAACAGAAAAAGAAAATCTGTTTCTATAGAAATACATCTTTAGTAAAATATTAAATTACCTGGACAGCAGTCTCACATTTATCTTAATCGACTAGACTGGTAAATGGAAATAGTATGCCAAGATATACCAACTACTACAGTATTCCATTTTCACAAGAGTAATGATTATTTCAAGATGATTCCAGAGCTTTATTTGCTTCTGGGGGTATCTAGTGATGGTATGGGGAACAAAATATATGGGGGAAGGTTGAAGGAGCTGCACACATCCATCTTGGTAAAGAGAAGACTGAGGGGAGACATGAGTGTGCTCTTTAATACCTCAAGGGCTGTCACAGAGAAGAGGGAGCCAGGCCTATTCTCTACTGCCCCAGAGGGGAGGACCAGGGCTAGTGGTTTTAAATCACAGGAGAATAGATTTTGATTCTACATTCGATGGAACTTCTTGACGGTAAAAGCAGTGAGACAATGGAATCAACTGCCTAGACATATGGTGGGGTCGCCTTCTCTGGCCAGCTACCTGCTGTGGATGCTTTAGCTGGAGACCCTGCACTGAGCAAGGAGTTGGACTTGATGGTCCATGAGGACCCTTCCAACTATATGATTTTATGATTCTATAGTCTGGTTACTTCTTCCCCATACTGTTTCAAGAGCTCAGTGTATGCATCAATTTGTCTTTGCCTCATTTTCTTTCCACAGCTTGTGAAGTACATGGAGAGGTAGACCTCTGTGAGGTACAAATGAAGGGAAATAGCACACTTAAGGACACTAATGGACTATGTGGCTGAACAGGCATATACAGTTATTAATTACAAAATGTATCTACCTTTCATTCAAATGCAAACTCCAGGAAGAGTTTGTATCACATTTATTTAAGTGGGGGGGAGATATGTGACCAGCTTGATCCAGTCTGAAACACATGTTTTTACATACAACATGATCATGAGATAGTATAATAGCCTCATAATTTTCCACTCACAGGTTCAGGAAGGTGCACTAAACCAGACAAAACCATGGGCTTTTCACCAACCACAATCATCTCTGAGTTTTAATGATGAATCAGTCAGTGGCCCTTTTCGCACTGAGGCTTTTTGCGTGAGCCGGGGTGGGCGGCTTGCGTGAAAAGCCTCTTCCGAGAGCCTGCCGGTTCCCCGCTCATTCCTTCCGCAGGCGAAGGAACAAGCGGGGAAGCGGCAGCGTCCCGGAGGCGGAGGCGGCTCGCGCGTCCATCCTCCCCCGCTTGCGCGAGAAGCAGGAGCCTCTCGCGCCGCCCCCCGCGCACGTGGGAAGCGAGCGACAGTCGCGCCCGTCCCCCCGCGCGCGCCAGGAGCGAGCGACAGTCGCGCCCACCCCCCGCGCGCGCGTGAAGCGGGAGGCTGTCGCGAGCAGCCCCCCACCCGCGTGAAGCAGGATGCCATCGCATCCGTCACGCAAGCGCCCTGCCCCACCCCTTCCTTCCGCAGGAGCAGAGGGAAGGAAGCTACCCGGCCGCCTCTCCGACGCACCGCACAACAGGTAAGTGCGGGTGGGCACCGGGAGCGTTGCGTGAGCGCGGGGTGATTTTCACTTGGAAGCGAAAATCAAAAACCCCGCGCTCGCGCCGCTGCAGCCCCGTGAGAGCGCCGGAAGTGGGAGTGCGTCGTGTGGAGCGGCGCTCCCACTCCCGCATGGCTCACGGGGCTATTTCGCTCGGGAAAGCCCGTGCGAAAAGGGCCAGTGTCTCTGCATGATTATTCCCCATTATTCTAAATGCAAAATTTGGCATTTTTTAAAAAAGGTATCGCTCTTCTCAACATCATACTTAATAATATGGTACCTACCATTTAGACAGTGGAAGTGGCTAGTAGGGAAAGAGAGTGGTAGTAACCCTAATTCACATTCAAAAATATAATTGACTACGGTTGAAAGTGAAATCCAACCTTTTCAAAAGCTAAGTATTCCCAGCTTTCTGCTTCAATAGGAGAATTTGTCAAGCTTCATGTTTCTCCACAGTCAATTCTTTATCTCTATTTCTCTCTTTTCCTATTTCTATTTGGAATATAAGTGACATTGCCCATTTCAGGTTCTTTAAAAAAAAAAGCCAAATACAATTCACATTCCTCCCTAATTGCTTCTCATGAGCCCACTGGTGAAGGAATCTATACCACTTCCCTATGGAACATTAAAGAATTACATAATCTGATGCTTTAATATACCATATGTGTAATATCACCATAATGTAAATGGTTTTCCATATAAGGGAAGGACAGCTTAAGAATTTAAGGATGCTTCGTGACCATATGAGCAATTCTGCTTTATAAAGACCACTGACTGAACATGTAGAAAACATCGCTTGAGGCCATGCAAAGGTTCCCCAATTTGGTTAAATCCCAATTTAGTCATTTGAATTGGGTCTGAGTTCAATTTGGATTGATTCAGACCCAGTCTTCCCTGGTTTGAATCCAAAATCTCAACGAAGATTCAGAAATCTAAATTTCTGAGTCTCTCATTGACCTTCATTGGGAAATCAAGCTGGCTTTTCAAGATGTATGTTCTTTGTAAACACTAAAGCATGAAATCTGGAGACAAGGTAGCTCCTTCAGAGCAACTAATTCCCACCAGGTTGCAGACAGTCAGCATAGCTCCAGGGGTTTTTGTGCTAGACACATTTGCAATAGCTTTTTTTGTAATAAACAAATAAATAAATAAGCATGTGCATGTAGCTGAGTGCTAAATCCTGCAATTTTCTTGTACTCTGGTGTTTGACAATGCTTGGGCAGTTAAAAACTAATTGTGTGTTCCAGTTATACACAGATACAGTACAAGGAAACACAATAACAAAAGGTAAAAAGAGGGAGGAAAGTAGGGCATCCTCTTCAGATAAGTCCAATTCCCCTAGAGCCCATAAGAATACCACATAAGAGCACTTAAGCACATCCCCAAAGTTCAGAATACAAGTACATCCTCACTGAAGAGCATAGCTAAAAACCAGAAGTAGTGGTCAAAAGTAAAGAACTATACTGTGATGCAGTACTGCAAGTAGTTGAAAGTAAGGCACACAAGCTTAGAAAACAAAAAGGTCATGAAGAAACTGAACATATAGTTTGTTGACCTCATCTCTTCTCGAAGATGTTGGTAAGATTCATAGCCTAAACTGGAAGCTAGCCTGCACTGTGAAGAATCCAGCTCCATCATCCCATCATAGCTTTTTTCTTACATGGTGGAGACACACTACTCCTACTCCACATTCCAGATTGGTCCAAATCACTTCAGGCTTGGCTTGTCTGCTCCACTTCTGAACTAGGTGGCCCTGACCTGCTTCTAAAGTGGTCTGAATCAGCAAGCTTTGCTTCAACATCTGGAATTTGTATAGAACAGTACTATAGTTTAAAAGCACATAATTTCCAGAAGGAGGTTAAACAAACGTACATTGAGACAGCATAGACTACAGTTCTACTATTTAAAATTTTACTTTGGGGAAATGGGAAAGTAAAGAGCAACCTTTTTTTTTAAAAAAAAAAAAGTAACTATAATGTTAACTAACTGCTTTGGAGCTTTGGAGCAAGAACTGTAACTAAATATATTTTTTTTCAAAGTAGCTTTCTATAGAGTTTTGATTTTGCCTTGCCTCATCAATGCAAAACATATCACTCCTTCGGAAACAGATTCCTTTGGATGGTGGATTGTAACCCTATTTTACCTACCAATTCCAACTATTATTATATAATAGTTAGCAACTAATACTTAACAGTTAAGTCTATATAGTAGTCCTGATCCACAAAAAAATCAGAACAACATAGTTAAAAAAATAAATATAGTTCTGGCTGGTATCCCTCCCCAAATTGGTTTAGATTCTACCATCATCTTTGCATTGACTCCTCATCCTGAGGCTGAATGGAAGTACCTATCAAGTCATTAACGCACACCCACTAAAGCCAACAGTGTTTTACAGTAATGTCTGCTATCATCTGACATTTCATCAATAGCATCCATTAGACTCTTTGCCACAATTCTATTATCTTCAGTGGCACAAATTTATCTGCCTATTATGCAAGAGCAAAACAAGTATTATGAATTAAGCAATTGCTGACTTCAGAACTACATAATCCCTTCTGATTTCCTAACTGTTCTGCGAATGTCTACACACCACCCAACATTTCTAATTTGAGCAAGAGACCTACCACAGGGAAGTCTGCATTATCTAATTTACAAGCTAAAGGTTGCAGCTTGTCTGTCCAGCTGTGTATAATTTACACCATGTTTTACTGATTCATCACTCCAAGGGATAGCACAAGCTTCATATTTTCCTTTCATCTACAAGAGACCTGCAGCAAATATTATGCCAAAAACTTCAGTGTCTGCATTACATCTAGTGAATCGTCCTACGGATACATTGACACATTTGCTCAAAAACAGCTCCTATTCAAGTGAACGTATGCAGCTCTGATGATACAATTTTATACAGGCCCAGAAACTGTCTTTTATAACAACACATCTTCCATTCAGGGGCAAATAGGTGATCTTGGAAGGAAACTACTCAGACATATATTTGAGATAAACATTAGAAGTCATGCCCTATTCAACAGACTCACTGTTAAATAAGCTTCTTACAATTTTTCAGATGTCATTTTAAAAAGATCTTAAGAAGAGCACCTTCATTCTCACATAAAACAGTGTTTTGTTGTGTTTAAAATATATGATACACTTGCAGATGTTACATTTCCCACATGTAAATATCTGCTATTTGAAGAAAACATTTCATTCCATCTGATTAGGTGTCAACAAAATGAAACCTCTTGTTTTCAAGGTATACAGGCCATGAGACACAAGTAAACATGGGTACTTCTCTGGAATCATTATTATCATCTGAATACAGCTGACCAAGACCATTCCATTACTATGGGTCTTAATTTTATCCCGAAGAGTCTGTAACCCATTGAAAAATTAACAGAACAATTTTTGAGTGGTAGACTAAATCAGCAGCCAACAAGCTGCAGCTCTCTGTATGGCTTCCAAAGCTAAAAAAGAACCTACCCACTTTAAGGAGGTATTTCTTAACATCCAAGATCTCCACTTTTCTGCACCAATTGCCTGAAGTGGCAGCATTCAGGAAACATGAATCTTAGTAAAGATTTGTTGGGGGCAAAGAAGAGACAAAAACTGATCATAAACTTGATGATTCCACATCTTAGGTTGCTGTCCTTCCAGAACTACTTCATTCCAGTAGCTATTACTGAGTAGCTATTACTATCAGAGCTAGGTGTAGGTGGAGCTTCATCCTATTATCCGTAGATCTCAGTTGGCAAGAGAGGTTTAACTTTTCTCTGACTCCAGGTGAGAAAATGGTGAAGAGATGGATATTTACATAAAGATATATTTGGCATGTGGAATCCCCTAGCACACCAGACACAGCCTTCAGGGCCAAAATGATTGTGATCCCACACTTGGTGCAAATAACAGTTGTTGAAAAATATTTTGTATATACTGGAGCTCATTCATACACATATGTGACATTCCAGAGCTCCCCTATAAAGAGCTTCTCCTAAATTCTGTAACTGGCATGCCCACTGAGTCCAGAATTTCTCCAATATTTCCCAAAGATAACTTGCTGTCAGAATTTGTTGATTTATCAAGGGACACAGGACTCTTCATTTCATACCTGTCTGTGTAAGTAACATTAGCAGAAATATTATTTCTTGCACAGAAAAAGCCATTTTCTGCACAGAAAATGTTATTTCTATGCAAATCAACCATCTGCAAATTTTATGCAGAAGAAGTCCTCAATTACAGTTTACAATTGCAGTTTACAGTGCACAAAAATAACATTTTATGTGCAGGAATAATATTAAAAATATTTCTCCATTGAGATATTATTTTCCATGCATAAAATAATGCAGATTTCTACACAAAACAATCCTTTGCAAATTTTGCACAGATTAAGCTCTGAACTGAGAAGATTCTGGTTAGTCCAGAATTCTTCTTGTCAGGATTTCTCAACACATTAAAAAAATAACCAATTTTCTGAATCTTATTTTCACTGCTAGGTCACACATATCCCCTGGTAAGTAAATATAGCATTGTTGCCTTAGTAATTTTTTTTTTAAAAAAAATGGAAAATAACAATCAAAACAAATGCTCACTGATACATAATAATAGCCATAGCATACCATTACCGTACCATACTTAACTCCTATGAACTCTTGCAACCAGCAGGCTTTGATCTCATCCTTTTCTCTCTCTGAATTCCTCTAACTAAGCTCTCTGCTGACTTTCACAACTGACTTTCTCCATCTGTCCTTCAACTAACTCTACACGCTATTTCATCAAACTCTGTAGTCAATCATTCCTCCATTACAATGTAACTTAAGAACACTGCTGTACCAGCAAACCTAAATCAACGAGTGACATTTCTAGATATCTGAATAGCCGTATAGTCAAATCTAAAGTTTTACAATGCAGAAAAACACCTCAGAATGAGTTAAGTCTTTGCTCTCACTAGCCCAATGCTTGCCTTTCAGTTGGTATCAGAAAGGATATACAGTATCTTCCAACATTTACCAGAGATTATGGAGCTGAAAGGGACAAGGTCTGAACTTGGAGACCATCTGTTTGCACAGTATATGCTCCTCCATTGAGCATTTCCTTTAAACGATTCTTTACTAGTGAGGAGCCCACGTGGAAGCATTCTCCATAGGCAATCACTTTGCTGTGGTGAAGTATGATGCCTACATTAGATAAGATATAAAATTATCCCTAATGAGCAACTGCACATTTATATATCACTCAGGCTCATAATTTCAATAATATATAGCTTTATGCACTTCAGGTTTTCAATAGTCTTGTTACAAATACTCTATTTTCCATTTACTGCCAGTCACAGCCCAATAAGACCCTCTTAAGCTATTACCAACAATCCTGTAAAATAGTCCCATTCCAGCCACTGATAAATTGGTACTTTTTTTTTTAAAAAAAGTCATTTTAATAATGAGTACATTTTCCTCTTCCTTCAGCCTAGCCATTTAATCACTTCTTTGTGATATTTCCAATAATGTGTTTCTAATAAGAGCTCCATTAATTTTCAAAGCTTGGCTCTCTTGAAAGTTTCAACACCTCCGTCAAGCAAAAAGATGTTCATGAAACAACAAAGGGAAGAGGAGCCTCAAAAATGCTACCACATTACTAAAATGAAGCCATCTCATACGACTCCATTAACAGCAAAGCTGGAACATAAGCACAGTAAAGGGAAATAATCTCAGCTGCAAAATGGTGTCATTCTTTTTAGCTGGGATTGACAAAAAGTAGATCCCAACTGCCATGACCTTCCTTGTTGGCTAGGCTATCTTGGCATCCTATAAGGCTATCCTTGCTTTAAGAGTATCTGAATGGCCACAAGTCATCCACCTCTGCTTTATAGAGAGCACAAATATACAGCACTGCCAATATTGTTTCATCTACAATGATAGGAACAAATGAAAAAGTTTGAGAATGGTGAACAAATTTATTCCATGAATCTACACTTCCCATACCATGAGCCTGCACATTGTGATGAAGTTTTCCAACGTGAAAAGATCCATATAAAAATAGGTTATGTTATGTTGCACTGCATATAAAAATGTATACAAAGTATTTGTTAAAATAAAAGGAGGGAAGTTGATGGCAAAAATGCATGTATTCAACAAAATTTGTATATGCACAGGCTCACAAATGAAACTGTATATAAATTTTTATTCTAGCTTTTAACAAAATGGCAATCTGCTGTGCCAACTGAACAACATTGACTTAAGGTTGGAAAAATTCAGCACTAATAGAAACCAGACAATGAAAATTTCTGTTTAATTCAGCCTCTGATACACAACATGGATTTGTAAACCAAGTGAAGACTGCAAAGATTTCAGGGTGATCTCCACAATAACTGTGGGTCATACCAAAAGAACAGAACAAGCTATTTTTAAAGAAATGGATGCAACCTAAACTTGAACAGAATTTTTTCTTAGACTGCAACTTTCAAAATACCTCTAGATGCGGTACTGGGCAAGAAAATGAAATAGTCCAGCTTCTGCTTCACTTTCATGTCTGGCTTTATACTTTCAGGGACATTGCAACTATCACCCTTCTGTAGCCAAGAATGGGCTAGAATGGGATTCTGATATATCAAGGATGCCATTCAGAAGAGCTCTAGTCCCAAGAAATGTTTGTTTCTGTTGATCCTTGCTGACAGCAATACTTGTAGATCCAGCACGGTGCAGTAGTTTGAGTATTGGAATATGACCCTGGAGACAAAGATTTGATTCCACACTTGGCCATGGAAACTCACTGTGTGACCTTAGGCATATCATACACTCTCAGTTCCAGATTCTCCTTAAGGTCATCATAAATCAGAAAGGATTTTAAGACACACAACAACAACATTAGCAATCTAAGGCCCTTTCCACATGACATCACTGTCTCATTTCTGCCACAGGATGGCAGCAGTCAGCAGGTTGCCCTTTCGCTTGACATCGTTGTGGTCCCGCTGCCATCCTGACGCAGAGCATCACAAAACAGAAAAAATCCGTTTCGCATCTGCAATTGTGTGGCGCTCCTGTCACTTCTGGCCATGCGGAAGTGCATTGGCAACGCTTCCTTCCATAGAGCAGCAATGGAAAAAGTCTGGCCGCACAGCAGAAGGAAGACATGGTGCCACTGCATTCTCTTCCACATGGACTGAGCGGGTGCAGAGGGGAGCGTTGCTGACGCGCTCCCTTCTGGATCCGGGACTGCAGTGAGACAATGTGGAAGAGAGTTGTCATGTGGAAATGGCCTAACAGTCTTTATCTAAACATAAAATCACCTGAACCTGAAGCTCTGATGACCGCATACCATCCTCCCATGTCTGAAAGCTACTATGGTTCATCCAGTGTTTATGTCATCATTCTGCTTTTCAATCCCCACCACCTGATTTCAAACTTTATTTTCTAAGCCTGTTTTGCCCTGGTAATATCCTTTTTCCTGTGTTTGGCAATGGCACCCACTATGTAGTGTCATCAATTTATATATTTATTTTAATGCCAGGTATTTGAATGTCAACTCATCTCCTAATAATTTCAAACACTGGCTTCAGTCTAAGTTTGCCTGGTGTAAAACAGGACAAGGCTTCTATACTTTTAATAATTATGTAAAAGAGGGAATTTCAGTAGGTAGACTTTGTGTGAGAAACGAGAACAGCTGAAATTCCCTCTTCTACAAAATGATCAAGATACAGGTTCCTGTCCCCCTTCCTCATTTTTCACCTGACAACCCTACTTAAAACCAATATCAGACTAGTAAATTTCTGGCACTGCAATGGAACTTTCTTTCTCTACCCTTCTTCACCTTTTGCAAGTCTCTTTTTTCTACTATTCTCAATTGCGTGCATTATTTCAAACCAAAGTTTTTTCAGCCCTATGGAGCAGATTTTGAAGGCGAGCATAGCAGAAACTGCAGCAAATGACATAGTTTATTTCTCAGTTTGTCTTTCTCAATGTTGCTGCAGGAGAACTTGATCTTTTTCAGTCTACTAAATCTCAAAGTTGTTTTGTTTCCGGTAGTTGCAGCTAAATCAGATCCTATCAACAAATATATGAATGTTTGTCTACATTGGTATTACTTTCCAAATGCTTTCCAGATGTCTCTAGAATTTCTTAGATCAGTTTGGATTTTGTCATTGTGAATACTGGCATCATCCACAAACATTGTTATCTCAATATTTATCCTTTCATACAGATTATTTAGGAATAAACTGAATAGTGCTACACTGGTCTTTCTACACACAGATCTACACACAGATCCTTCTACACACCACTTATTTCTTTTCATTAAGAAACCCTTCAAGATTTTTTTTCTATTATCTGCTTCACATTCTAAAACTATTCTTAAATCCATTGTGGTTGCTAAATATGGTAAAGAACTTCTCAGAAGTTTTTTGTAAGGTATACAATTTTGACAGGATGGTACCTACCACTGTTTTTACTATCTTGCCAAATTCTAGAAGGTTAATTAGGTAGGACTTTTGTCTGCATGCATGCCTACAATCCACAGTAAGGCAACTCAGTATCTGGATTATGTACGTACAAAATATAATTTCCCAAGAAGGGATAAGCCTGTCAGACCAAACTTTCATAGGGACCTTGAATTACATCTTGTACAAAGATAAAGACCAGCACATTTATAATGGTATAAACTTTCGTGACCACTGTTCATCAAATAAATGAACTGTTATTCTCAATTGGCCATTTTCTGCCCACAGGCTGGAGATGCTGAGCAGTGAGCCATAGTGAATTGAAACACACACAGAGAAAACTACTGTTGATCTATTTAAAGGTACCAAAATTATATCAGTGAATAAATCTAGTGGGATACATCCAGTCCCATTGCATTGGACACCCACTCATGGAATGTGACTTCCCCTTTCTGTGTTCTACTATGCCCACATACAACCCTAAATATGCTCTGTAGAGTTACCCAGCCTTCCAGAGACAATCTGGAAGCTGTGGGAGGCCTGCAAACAGACAGTATGAATCTCTTCTGCTGCCAGATGTACACCATTAGACAAAGGGGTTGTTAGGTCAAAGAAACTGCCCCATGCTAAATGAAGTTCACATTCATTTTAACTAAGCAGCCACATATAGAAGAGTATATAAACATAAAATGCCAGATACAAAACAGTATGAACAGTATGAACTGTAACGTGTGCCTGTGCATGTTAATTTCAATGTGTTCTATTACACATCTCAGAACTCAGGATCAGTGACTACAAATAGTACAAAGGCTGCACAAACTCTGTTTATGATTTTCATTTCATCATTAGTCAATCAAACAAGGTGATATGGTATTGAAGGCTAAGAATCAGAATTTAAGCCTTCATCTGTTTTCAAAAACCAGAATGTCGGCAAAATTCCCTAGGGAAATAATTACATTTTGAATACATCTTTCTTTTCCCTATGCCACTAGAGTTTGGTCCTTTGTTGTGTCACTCTATAAATCCAAAGTCTTAGTATAAAAAACTACATTATTTTGTTGATTGGAAAAAATGTGAATCAGGAACAAGAAATGGTCAGGAAAAGGAAAAGCAGCACCCTAAACTATTATTTCAGGGGAAGAAATATGCATCCTTTTCTTAGGTTTGTTTATGTGCCTGGTTTTGGAAAGAGGCTAGTTGTTTATAAAACTATTCCATTTCACTCAAAATTTCATGCACTTCATTGGATAAAGTGTTGAGACTGGAAGAGGGAAGTGTAAATTTAAATTCCTGTTGAACTGGGAAACCCACCATGTGACCCAAGCCAAGGACTATCTTTTCAGCTAGCCCAAACTGATGTGAAAGTTAGATACAATATATGGAGAAGCTGAAACTGAGGAAGAATGAATTGTCAAACAAATAAGATCAAATTTAATATATTTAAGAAATTTGAAAGAAAAGCACACATAGTAGATTATGTGTGTAGTTATCATAATATTTCCAAAGAATAAATAGTAGCTTAAGAGTTTACTGATGAATATTCCCTTGCAGATACATTTCTGTCCAGCTGTCCTCCACTCCTCCCCCAATATTTTCCTTCTTCAGCTTCAGATATACTGAATGGCCTTTTGCTATCTATTATTTCCAGGAATACTGCCAATGAAATCTCATTTCCATCAGACAACAAGCATTTTGCCTGCTGCAATTCAGGTCAGGGGACTACTAAAGCAAACAGAATAAGGCCCATTAAAAGGTAAGAGAGCTGAATACATAACCCTGTCAGATGTAAGGATCAAAATGGCTCATAACATAAATGCTTTACAAACATAGCTTGAGTGAACCTGAGCTGAATGGTAAGGAAAAATAGCTGCAGGTTGGTGTGAGGGCCCCAATATTTCTAGAACAGCTCAGTGCCACTTCTGTGTTCAGGATCTGCTTTTATCATGTTTCCTCTTCTTCCTTCTTTTCTAGGTGTTTAGCTATAGACATCAGTAACAAACCTTAGTCATATGGAAGGAACAGCTCCCTCCTTTTTCACAGCAGGCCATAAAATGGCAGAATGACAGAACCTTCTGTTGGGTTTACATAGATACACTGTCCCACGCAAGTTGATCTGTTCCACCCAGTGGGTGATTTGACTCATCAAAAAACAGTCTTTCTCTTTTAAAGGCCAAGTAGTAGTTGTATTGAGAATCCATCAAAAACAGCAGTCCACACTTTCCTCACCCCATTCCAAGGGGTTTAAAAGACAGTTTCTGTTTGGAGGCAGGATTCAAACAGCTCTTCTTTCTGATTCACAGATTTCTCTCAGCAATGGTTGATGAAATTCAGCCTGGCATATACATATTAAAACAGCCATTTTTTTTTTTGACAAAACCTTTTTATCACAGCCAAAATGATTGTTCAAACAATGAACTCAAAGAAGTGTTTGTAGAGTTCAAAAGAAGGTTTTGCAAAGCAAAGCTTAAAAACAAAAACCACACACACACAATTTTGATACACTCAAATTGAATAAGCACCTAATTCAGTTAAAATAGAAGAATTAAAATATTTTCTCCTAAAGAAATTAATTTTATTTTTCTTAATACATTTGACAGTCCATTTTTCCTCCACTGTTTCACCAACACTGTATAGTAACATCAGCAGCAAAGTTATATTTACTAGTTATGTTGATGGTTCAACCTGGAAGTGTAATATTCTGACATACTTAGCATAAAGATTTAAAGGTAAATATTAAGAATATAATCTATTAAAAACTTTCTTCATCTATATTACATCATAGCCTTGAAATATTACAGAAATATTGATAGTCTACTAGAAAGAGGCAACACAGAGAAAAGGAACCTGATACAAATATTTCAAAACATGTATTTGTATGTACTCTCCACAGCTACAAAGAAAAAAAAGGCAATCTTATTGAATCAAACCATAATTAAATCTCAACGGTCACAACATGGCTCCATTGGTTACTGATTATGTTGCTTCAATTCTTATGTTTCTATGATTATTGACAGAATGATAACACAGCCATTTGTGTGTGTGTGTATTGTGTGTGTGTATGAAACATACATTTTACATGATTCCAAGCATCAGAATGCACAGCATAGAATGTACAAATTTACATTAGAATAGAGATCAGAGTCACTGTATCTATGCCATGGTAAACAATTATCTGAAGTAGGAAAGTGAAATAGAAAAAAAGAAAGGGAAGCAAGACGGAGGTCTGGATCCAGTGAATTTGCAACTAAGTGATGTAATCCCCAAGTTCTTTCCTCCAGTAAGAGGAAAATGATATCTTTCAATGTATCTTTTCATATCACACAAAAACATACTTCTGGCCTTTCTTCAATATCAGTTTCAAATCTGCAGCAAAATGGTAAGCAAGCAGTAATCTAAGTGATTTCCATATGGTGTTTCTCTCAGTGATGTTGTCCTTTTGCCCTTTTCTTTCAAACCTTCTCATCTCTGTGATGCCATGTGCGTGCCCCACCTTAAATATACAGAATCAAGAGATTTATCCTATTTTCAGGAACACCTTTCCTCAGTCATATGGCTTACAGCAAGACTCTGCTGGCATTTTTTTTTTATAAAAAAGATAAAATAAAATTATGTATTTACAGAAAAACAGGAAGGTTTTCAACAACTGCAACTCTTTTCACACCCATACATATGATAAAGGAAGAACTCAGCACCAGATCCAACGCAGCCAATGTAATGGATTCAGAGCTGTATCAGATTTTTGCCTCTGGTTATTGAATCGCTAGACCTGCTACAGTTTAATCCGGAACACTTGATTTATCTAATATAACCAAGAGCTCAAGCTCCATTTTTCATTCTGTTGCATATCCTTTGACATCACGCCTATATCTCGTCTCAAACAAGCCAAATCCTAAGCTTACTGAAATTCTCATATATAAACTTTGCAATCTCACAAGCCCTTCTCTTTCTGAAAAATGACACAGCCAGTGGATAGGAGAGCAGGCCTGGATGAATACCGCATGATTTGTAAAACAATCCTGCTTTTGTCATTTGCAAAACAGACATACAATGGGTCTTTTAAGATACAGAGAGGAGTACATGGAAATAAAAACCATTCAAGCAATTGACCAAACCTCCCCCCAAAATAAATAAAATACACATCATTAAGAAGTGTCCATACTACCACCTTGTGGAATCTTCTCGTAAGAACAACACCTGCTTGTTTCTACTTTGAAAAAAAAAGTTATTTTTTCCTTCCTTATCTAGACTGAAAATTACCACAGTATTGGGCAGAGAAAAGTTGTCCTATTATCTATTGGTCTCCAGAATGAAAATGCTACAGAAGCCAGCAACAGAGACAATGAAGTTGGCTTTATTTTTATTCTTTTCCCTTGAAATAACGTGCTGTCATCCTCTTGAACAATGAGGAGCATAATTAACCAGAACGCAACCGTTTCCCCATGAATCCCGCGGTCACTGCGCTCCCAAGATCTTTCCGGAAAAATGGAAACCAGTAAGCCACAACCTGTATTGCTTCAGTAACCACAACACCAGCTGATGGAAGGGAGAGAAGGGGAAGGAAAAGAAATCCAATTGCTTCCAGTTTAGAGTAGCTACTGAGAAGGTACTAACAGCTCAAGGTGGATCTTCATAACCTCTGGGACTTATTGTCTTGCAACTGGCTCAAATGACCCCTGAGGCCACAAAACAGGGCCGCTAAACTGTTGCTTGGGAGGGGGGGGTTCCCACCTTCACTTTATTTTACCCTTGTGTTATAGCTGCAGCAGCAGAAGCCGTCATCACCTGGCAAATGACCGAGAGGAAAAAAGAAAATCCAGGGTGGAGTGGGAAGGAAGGACCAGAGAAGAAGCAACTTAGCTTGAGGAAGACAAAATGCCCTTGCAAAGTGGTGGCATGGCGAGAAAGGCTGTGCCCAATATGTGCCTGAGAGCCAACCAGGGCTTGAGAAGCTAGAGAGTTTAACCTGAACCAGTGAGGGAAGGGAGGCAGAGCTGCAGCGGCGGAAAAACTCTCCGTGTGCCAGCCAGGATCAGCCTGTGGAGGAGACCTGTCTGCATCAGAAAACTTCCAAGTGTCTGCAGTGGCTTGATGGAGGAGGGAGGGGATGCCCTCTCCTTCCCCAAACCACCACACTAGGTTATCTCCCCCCCCAACACACACACACACACACACACACACACCCTTTTCTTGTGCAATCTGATCTGTCCAAGGGGTGCCCTGGCTGGGGAAAGACAACGGCAGCCCTCGAGGCAAGGAGGCTAACAAGTTAGGGGACGGCGCTGGTGACCCCCTTCCTGGGTGGCTGCAGGAGGGGACAGACCATCATTCACAGAGCCCTGCAGAGTGAAAGGAGAAGCGGAGGGGGGCGGGGGCGATGGGAAAAGGAAGGCAGCTGCAGTGCAGCGGAGGAGGGGGAGCTCTCAAGGAGCCCAGGCAGCCCCTGGATGCTGGGATGCTACGGGGGGCGGGGGGACACACAGAGAGAGAGATTAGAGGATCAGTCGTGGGTTTCTTAACTTTCCAGCGGAGTTGGCCGCTTCGATCAACCCCAATTGGGGCGAGAGAGGGGGCATCTGCGCTTGCTTTCCCCCACCTCGCTCCGGCCACCCCCGCAACGCCAGAAGGCGCAGAAATCTGCGAGCAGTCCAATGTGCGCCCCCGCGCCCAGGACTCGGCAATCTTTGCCTCTCCCCCTCCTCAGAAACCCTGCTTTAGGTTTGGCTGGGGGGGGGAGAGAGAGAGAGAGAGAGAGTGATACACATACAGACACCTATTCACCAAACCACAAGCAGCCGCAAGCGGCAGCCTCCCGAAAGTGCTGGTGGGGAAGGGGAGAGATGGGCAGAATCCTGTTTCCAGAGAAGCGCTTTTTCTCCTCCTCCCCCTGCCACAAAAAAATATCCATCAAAGCCTCCCTTTCCCGGGGGAAAGGGGGAGGGGAGCCTCAAAACTCAACGCGTCTCTTTGGCCGTCCTTCCCCCCAGAACAACAACAACAACAACAAAATACACCAGCCTCCCCCCCACCCGAGAGCGCAGTTCCCAAATAAAAGCCCATGAGGTCCCTGCGCGTTCGCACAGACCTCTCCGGGTTGGCAGGAACGCTGGAGCCGGGCTCCCTCGCCTTCCCCACACTGCAGATATGACCTCCCCCCAACACACACACACACTCAATTCAATCTCTCCCTCTCTCTCCCTCTCCCCCCGCCACCTCTTCTGTTTATTTGTCCCTGAGGCAGGGCTACTTTGTAAACATCTCACACCGAGCTCCTCCCCCCATCCCCAAAAGCCTTTCCAAATCGCCGACTGCAGCAAAGGGACCCCCCCCTCCCCGGCCATCAGTTCATCCTCGTCCTAATCGCGGTCCAGAGATAAAGGAGGCGAGGTAGATCTGTCTCTCTCTCTGTGTGTGTGTGTGTGTGTGCCGTGTGCGTCGGTATAGAAATCGTCTGTAATGGTGGAAGAAGAAGGGGAGAAAGAGAGAGACGTAATTCTCCTTCTCTGCACGCACACACACACACACACACACAATTAAAGAGTGGCAAAGCCAAACACCCCCCCCTTTGCCCAAAAGGCGCAGAGAGGACTGCAGCAAAGCTGTCCCTTTCCGGAGTACCAGCTGCAACCCGGGGAAAGGGGGGGGGCTGGAAGGACAGACTTCGATATGTTACCTACCTTTCCCGGGCGAGCTGGCAGCGGACGGAATGGGATCCAGACGATTCCTCCCCGTCGGATCCGGCTCGAAATACCCACACAACCCGATTCGGAAGGCGCCCAGCTTCTGCCCAGCTCCCGGTGCCCCTCTCGTTTGCTGAAATCCAACACTGGCGTGGTTTCTCTCTCTCTCGCTCTCTCTGCTTTGCCCAAAGGAATGCAACAGCCTCTCTCCAAAAAAAGAAGAAGAAGGAAAGGAAAGAAGCCGAGGAGAAAAGGTGGGGGGCGGCCGGAGAACCAGCCCCCCACGACCACCACCCCCAACACGGCAGGCGCGACCTCCGGGTGGAAGAAAGCCGGTGCTTTCCCTTGGAAATGACCTACATTCGAGCGGGGAGGGGGAAGAGGAGCGGGGAAAACGCGTTACCACCGGCGCAAGGAGCCAAGAGCGTCGGTGGGTCTCTGCGCGCGGGGAAGGCTCGCCTTGCCCAGGCGGGGAGACGGCGAGCGGGCGAGCGACTGATCGGCAAGGCAAAGCGAGATTGAAGAGGGAGCGAGGGGTCCAGGCTGTACCAGGCTCTCTCCTCCTGCTATTGGACCAAACTGAATGAAATTTACAAAGCCGGCAGCCAATAGATCTCTGCAGCCTGTCCCATCACTACAGAAACCATCTCGCCATCTACAACCCAAGGCGCGGAGCATCTCAGCCAGCCGAGGGGGAACCCGGCGGAAACCGACCGGTCCCAGGGACCTGCGCTGGTGGGTGGAACAGGTGGACACTTTGCACGCCTCGGAATGTAGCCTTTAAAAAAGAAAAAACCCCAAAGGCAGGGAAGGAAAGATGCTCCCCCTGCTAAGTCCCTGCCTCTTTCTGCTCTACCGTCTCTTACTCAGCACATGCTGGTTCACCCTTTCATGCCCAGGCCTCGGAACATGGAGTCTTCATCAGGAGCGGCAGCCCTGAAGAACAGCCCAAGACTAACAAACTGGACCAGGTGTAGAGTAACAAGCCCTTGCAGGCCATGACTCCAGTGAAAAATACGACTGGGGCTATATTCACATGCTCTTCTATTATGTGTCATCCCTTGTCTTCATCCCTCTTCTTCCACTCAACAACACACACAAATAAACACACAAATAGTTTGTTTTTCATGTAAATAGGTAGCATGTTTCCACTTGCTTTATTTATTTTATTTTATTTTATTTTATTTTATTTTATTTTACTATGCTAGGGAATCCCTCAGCCTTGAGATTTGGAGCATGACAGTGATAACCTAATGGCAAGAACAACACTGGAATCAAGTTTTTAAGCCCTTTTTTTGTTGTTGTTAATTATTGAGCTACTATTCAATTTGTGTCCTGCCTTTCTCCCAGTTTGGCACGCAAGGAGACTCGCAACACAGATTAAAACAAAACGCAGCTCAAACTCTTGCTAATAAAACAGTAAAATTATGATAGTAAAAGCGCTTCAATTATCCTATTAAGAAAAAAGAACTAAGCAAAACATTTTAAATGCATTTAGAGCACAACAAGGAGAATATAAAAGTGCAGCACCCGTCATTAACAGACCTTTCCACAGCAACCTATAAAAGTCAAAATTCCTTAAAAGAAAAATGCTTGCCTGTTGGCAAAAGGAGAATGATGGGGCATCCTAGCCTTACTTGGCATGGAATCTGACAGCCTAGAGCATCCATCCAGACAGTCCTCTCTCTGTGACTGGGGTTGGACCAAAAGAATGCCCTACCACAACGATCTCAAAACATAAGCTTATCCTGGAAGATATGGTTCTTCAGATAGTCTTTCACAGTAGAACTCTGGATAAAACTAGAAAAGAATAGAAGAATGTTGAACGGAAGAAGAGAAACAAAGAGGAGGGACGGCAGGTAATAAAGGAGCATGTGAATATAGCCCCAATAGTATTTTTTACCGGAGTCATGGCCTGCAACAGCTTGTTACTTTACACCTAGTCAAGTTTGTTAGTGTTGGGTTGTTCTTCGTCACTGCTGCTCCTGGACTGAAATCCTACAGAGAGATGTTCTACACAACAGTTGTAGTAGGTGGCTATCATTCCAATGGAGCAATTACTCCCTTCTTGGTTTTAGACTTAACTTTAAAGGTATTATCCATATCCCCAAAATAGTGTTGACACCATGGACATCTCCTTTAAAGTTCATACTGCAACCTAAAGTTGCTTCACTGCTACACTAACATAGAAGCCCCCAGCCACCAGTGAATCAGAGAAGTCAAAACTAGGTTAGATGGTCTAATAGTTCAGATTCAGTTTAAAGAACTATTCTACATTCCATCTTCAACAAAAGATAGGTATTTTGCAGAGCTGAATGTTGGCAGGATAATGCAAATGGCTAGAACACAATTGTAGAATCCTAGAGGTGGAAAAGACCACAGAGGCATCCAGTGTAACCCCCTGCCATGCAGGAACACGCATCAAAGACTCCCAACAGATGGCCATCCAGCCTCTGTTTAAAAACCTCCAAAGAAGGAGACTCCATCACACTGCCGAACAGTTCTGACCATCAGGAGGTTCTTCCTCAGGTTCAGCTGGAATCTCTTTTCCTGTACTTCAAATCCATTGCCCCTTGTCCTAGTTTCTGGAGTGGTGGAAAACAAGCCCATTCCCTCTTCAATGTGACATCTTTTCAGATATTCAAACATGATCGAATCATGTCCCTTCTTAACCTTCTCTTCTGCAGACTAAACATACCCAGCTGCCTAAGGCACTCCTCATAGGGCATGGCTTCCAGACCCTTCACCATTTTGGTCACCCTCTTCTGAACATGCTCCAGCTTGTCAGTATCCTTCCTGGAATGAGGTGCCTAGAACTGGACACAGTATTCCAGATGAGGTCTAACCGAAGCAGAATAGATTGGTACTATTACTTTCCCTGATCTGTATACCATATTCCTATTGATGCAACCAAGAATCATGTTGGCTTTCCTGGCTGCTGCATCACATTGATGACTCATGTTCAGCTTGTGGTATACTAAGACTCTTTGATCCCTTTCAAATGTACTGTTGTCCAGCCAGGTGTATCCCATCTTATATTTGTGCATTTCATTTTTTCTGCCTAGATGTAAGACCTTACATTTCTCTCTGCTGAAATTCATTTTGTTAGCCTTGGTTCAGTGCTCCAATCTGTCAAGGTCATTTTTAATTTTGATCCTGTCCTCTGGCATATTAGCAACCCCTCCCAATTTGTTATCATCTGCAAATTTGATCAACATGCTCTCTATTCCTTCATCCAAGTCATTGAAAAAGATGTTGAATAGCATTGGTCCCAGGACAGAACCCTGTGGCACCCCCACTAGTCACTTCTCTCCAGGATGAAAAGCAGCCATTGGTGAGCACCATTTAGGTTCAGTCAGTCAACCACCTGATAGTAGCCCTGCCTAGCCCACATTTTACTAGCTTCTTTGCAAGAACATCATGGGGAACTTTGTAAAAGGCTTTACTGAAGTCAAGAAATGCTACATCCACAGCATTACTTTCATCTGTCAAGCTTGTAACTCTATCATAAAAAGAAATAAGATTAGTCTGGCATAACTTGTTTTTGAGAAACCCATGTTGACTTTTAGTAATCACAGCATTACTTTCTAAGTAATTACAAACTGTTTGCTTAATGATCTGCTCTAGAATCTTTCCAGGTATTGACATTGTGCTGACTGGGCAATAATTATTCGAGTCCTTTTTTTCCCTCTTTTTGAAAAAGGGAACAACATTTGTCTTCCTGCAGTCTACTGGGACTTCTCCTGTTCTCTAAGAATTCTCAAAGATTAGTGTTAGCAATTCTAAAATTACTTCTGCCAGTTCTTTTAATATCCTTGGATGTAGTTCATCTGGCCCTGGAGACTTGAATTCATTTAGAGGTGACAGGTATTCCTGTACTATTTCTTTACCTATGCTGTGCTGAGTTTCTTCCACTCCCCCCACTCCCCCCCAGGTTGAGTACTTTTTTTTTCCTTTTGGAAGCAAAGAAAGTGCTGAGTAGTTCTTCTTTTTCTCTGCCCCCTGTTAGTACTTAGCCATCTTCTCCATGCAGTGACCCTATCATTTTTTTTGTTTTTTCTTTTTGTTGCAGACATATATTTTTATTGTTTTTAATCTCTCTGGCAAGCCTGAGTTCATTCTATGCTTTAGCTTTTCTGACCTTCCCCCCACATATCCTGGTTATTTGTTTAAATTCCTCTTTGGTGATTTCTCCATTTTTCATTTCTTATGTGTGTTTCTTTTAACATTTAGCTCAATTGAAAGTTCTTTGGTCACCCATTCTGGTTTCTTTAGACACCTCCCATTTTTCCTCCTTAATGGAACAATTTTAAATTGTGCCTTCAGTATCTCACTTTTAAGAAAGTCCCATCCATCATGAATTCCCTTCTCTTTCAGTATTCTTGACCATGGAATTTCAGCCAGTAATACCCTAAGTTTACAGAAATCGGCTTTCTTAACATCTAGAATGCATGTCTGGCTACACTTGGTTTCCCCTTTCCACTGAATGACAACTTCCAATGGAGCATGGTCACTCCCACCTAAGGATCCTGCCGCTTCCACCCCATTAACAAGGTCATCCCTGTTAGTTGGGATCAGATCTAAAATAGTTGATCTCCTTGTTACTTCTTCCACTGAAATTGTCTGCAAGGCAAGTGAAAGATTTATTGGACCTTATGCTCTTGGCAGAGTTTGACTTCCAACATATATCAGGATAGTTGAAATCTCCCATTGCTACTACATCTCTCCTTTTTGAATGTGTGGTCAACTGCTCCAGGAAAACATAATCCAGCTCCTCAATCTGTTTTGGGGGTCTGTAGTAGATACTTGAGAAGACTTCATTGGATTTCCCACACCTGACAACAAGTGTGAAATATTCAGCTAACTCCAATAAACATACATATCTAAGCTGACTGTGATACCTCAATGAAAGGTGGGAAGATATCCAGTACAAGGGCAAGTTGGTGTTCAAAACTGGAGTATAGAAGTTTGGTGGGAATGTACAGGCCTCGGGTGACTTTTTCTTCCATAATAGCCTTCAAAACTGAGATTATGTTTCGAGAAAGTTGTTTCTTCCCTCCGCCATCCACTGCGACCCCATTCAAGACAGATGTGGAACTTGGGCTGCTACTCAGTGAGTTATATCCTGAACATGTACACCAAAGTCTTTTTTAATAGATCATCAGTAGACGATGTATATATTCCATGGTGAAATTTAGATTTATGACGCTCCGGAGTCTGGTGACAGTTACTGCATTTGGAGAGGAGACTGAGATGTAGAATAAGATAAAAAGGAAAGCAATGCAGAAAGAATACAGAAAATAGATCTAGTGTGGTATAATGCCAAGAAAATTCCCTGACAGTTTTACTTCAGGGTTACCATAAGTTAGAAATAAGGCATACTACAACAAAGAGGAAGTAGATCATTGCACCATATTATGGATTATAGATACACCTCTTTCGTCAGCTCCAGCTGATGAAGCAGTTGTACCTAGCAGAGTTGATTCCTAGTCTATTTTTCAGTTAAACCACATTTCATGGCCCCCTCAGGGATAGCCTCCAATGGTGAACTATAGCCAGCTTCAAATAGTGGCTCCCATGTCAGTGAGGCTGTTTCACTTTGAATTTTCAGGGAGCAATTGAAGGAGATATTTCAGAGATAGGTTAAGTACCTTACGTAGTTTGTTAAAGTTCAGATTGAAACCTGGATCAGACATGAAAAGTACGAGCTGCCACTGACCACAACAGTGCCAGTACAGGCCCTACACAACTCAATACTTTGACACGTCCTGATGCCTTTTTTGTTGCTGATGCATAAGATAGCAAATATGTGGTTCATGTGAGAAAAATTGTTCAGGCTTGTTACATTGTAACTAAATGTGCAATTAAATACATCCTTGCTTTGGCATGCACATATCCAACTGTACATGTGGTTCTATTGAATAGCACTACATATACAATTCTTTTCCCACAGCCTTTAAGTAAATGCAGATGTTCCACAATGGGCAACAGTGTCCAACTACTTCTGCAGGAGAATTTACAAGATACAAACAGGATTCCAAACATTATGAATTGAATAACATGGCCATTATTTTGCAAAACAATGCAATGACTGATAGCTTCATTATTTCTTTTGCATAATGAGTTGCACTTTCTTGTTATTTCTAAAACATTACTTTGTGGAATCATTATGGGGAATTTGTTGGGCTATTTTTGAATTTTAAATGTATGTTTTCTTTTGAAAAAAATCTAAAAGTGATGTGTCATTAACATGTCATTATAGCGCTACTCACGTTACCTTCTAAATAATGAGTTACAAGTTGCTTCTTTAAATTACATTCCAAAATCTGTAAGGAATTTCTTAAAAGGCACAGGAGTTCTACTCAAGAAAAAGTTGCAAAAGGAAACTTTATGAAACTTCGGGTACTACACCCCACCTTCATCATGTTAGTTTCTAGACTGGATGTCTGTATGTGTCAGTGCTGCCAGAACAGAAAATCCTGATTTCAAGAATGTAAAATAAAGTTCAACACATATTGACATTCTGACACATCATGTCAAATGTAGCTGGCATTTATGTATGCTTCTTATTTTTCATATGATTTCCCAACACATCCTTGAAAGTCCCAAAATTGTAATGTGGGAGAATATTAATGACATCCAACTTGCTTCTCATTTTCTCAGAGAAAATGTTACGTTGGGTTAGTTCACATGATCAAAAATGCCTTTGTGTGTTGCATCTTTCCTTGGATAGTAGTGGTAGTAGCAGTAGTAAAAGAACAGGTAGAAGATTCCATATAATCTGACGGGGACTTCCATACATAGGCCCTTTCTGCAGCTTACTTTCTCGAGGTGGCAGCAGCTAGTGGGGATCCTGGGAAGGGGGTGCAACAAGAGCACTTGCGTCCACATCAGGCCAGCTCCCTGCTGAAGGAAGTGTGATGACCACACCTCTTCATTCTGCAGCACAGCTGGGCACTTTCTCAGGCTGCGCTGGGGCAGGAATTGCAGCCATCACACTTCTGGGGCTTCCATAGGACAGGTAAGTGTGGGATGGTGGTGCTATCACAGGTCATTGACAGGGAAAACTGATCAATGATTTAACCTGCAATTGCACCACCTGGGGATGGGACCATGACAAAGCCATGCAGAAGCGCTGTTGCAGTCCTGTTCTTCTCCCATGCCCATGCTGGGATGAGAGGGTACTGCGGAAAGGGCCATAGAGCTATTGTGATGTGTAATCAGTTCTTCTGACTATACCGCCTGAAAAGTTGCTGCTGAGTTTCCAGAAATCATTGTCACAATAATACTGCTATGTCCATGTGTAAGACAAGTTACCTCTTCCAAAGAACTACGCATGACAACATGCACAACATCATATGGAATCAGTTTTGAGCATTGTAACATGGTGCACAAGTGTGAATGATATTTTCTATAAATGTGGTATGATGCCATCCATTCAGCACGCTGTTATTGTGTCTCTAGAAATATGCATTCTAATATCTTTTCAAATTATTTCCTAGTTGAACACTCTTAAAATATGCTGGCAAAAAGCATTATGTTATCTTAACATTGATAATACACTGTTGTCTGGTAGAGATGCTTCATCACAAAAAAGATTACAGAGTGGTAAGATTTTGTTGTTCCCCAGTGACAACCAGACAACCAAATAAAAATTATATATTTGTGTTTTTCAGCCAACATTGCTGAGTTCCCTTCAAATGTTAGCATATTATATACACAAAACTGCTTCTGGAAACTGAAATACTCTGACACTAGTCACGTGTTCTAATGCCTTTTCTCTTTTATAATGTATTT